>BQNB010094041.1:0-22586 GCA_026074375.1 Tanacetum coccineum | reverse complement strand
AAAGTATTTATTAAAAATATTTTAAAAGTTTATTAAAAACATATAGTTTTTAATTATTTTAAAAGTGTATAATTTTTTTTTAAAAATTCTTACATTAAAAAAATATAAAAAAAATTTACTAAAAATTATACATCTTTTAATTTTTCTAAAATTTTCTCAGCCTCACATTTTAATTGAACTACAACATTAAAATTTTAATACATCTTTTAATTTTTATAAAAGTTTCTCAGCCTCACATTTTAATTGAACTACAACATTTTAATTTTTACAAAAGTTTATAATTTTTAATAAATCTTTCCCGGGCGACATGTCGCCCGAAAAAGTCTTTATTAAAAATATTATAAAAGTTTATTAAAAACATAGTTTTTAATTATTTTAAAAGTGTATAATTTTTTTATTAAAAATCTTTCATTAAAAAAATATAAAAAAAATTTACTAAAAATTATACATCTTTTAATTTTTATAAAAGTTTATAATTTTTAATAAATCTTTCCCGGGCGACATGTCGCCCGGGAAAGTCTTTATTAAAAATATTTTAAAAGTTTATTAAAAACATATAGTTTTTAATTATTATAAAAAGTGTATAATTTTTTTATTAAAAATCTTCCATTAAAAAAATATAAAAAAAATTTACTAAAAATTATACATCTTTTAATTTTTATAAAAGTTTCTTAGCCTCACATTTTAATTGAACTACAACATTTTAATTTTTATAAAAGTTTATAAAATATTTTAATTTTTATTAAAAATATTTTAATTTTTAATGAAAATCTTTCCCGGGCGACACGTCGCCCGGGAATACCTTATTAAAAAATTATACATCTTTTAATTTTTATAAAAGTTTATAATTTTTAATAAATCTTTCCCGGGCGACATGTCGCCCGGGAAAGCTTTTTATATTTGCTAAAAAGGCCCTCCAAAATTTTCGTTGTCGCGCCAATTTGCGCTAAACGACAAAACTGGATCTTTCCCGGGCGACATGTCGCCCGGGAATGTCGCCTGGGAAATATCTGTCATCAAAAAGCAGATCTGTGTTTTCAGTTGTATAACACAAACGATAAAACGTAAAAAAAACTTTTTTTTGGCGATTTTGCAGCAACACCACCACAACTCACCACCTACTCTCACCACCACCCCCTCTCACCACCGCAGCTCACCACCACCACTCGACACCGAGCACACGAGCACTAAATTATAATTCTTCCTCTTCCTCCTCTAAACATAATTCTTTCCTTAACCCTCTAAATTATAATTCTACATCTTCTTTTTCTAAACCTCTAAACAAGTTTGATTTTTGGTGGTGGTGGATCTTCGAGCCGAGTTATTCAAGGTTTGGATTTTTGATTTTGGTATAAAAGTTTGATAATTATAATAAATTATTATGATTGAACTTTGTTGATTTTTTTTGGGCAGTGAGTCAGCCGAGACGAGCATAGCAGCCGAGTCGGCCGAGACAGCCTAGCCGAAAGTATGTTATAACTTTTTTTTATCCTTTTGGTATCCCCGGTGACATGTCGTCGGGGAATGTTTATTGTGATTGACACTGTAAAACGTACATCCAAACACTCCTTATGCTGCCAAAATGATGAGACTAAATGGATATGCGTTTTACAGTGTCAAGGAGTGTTTGGATTTGCGTTTTACACTGATATGTATGTTTTTTTTCATTATAATAGAATTTAAATTTTATATCCGTTTCGATATTAGGATTTGATATAAATGGATATGCGTATATGTATTTATTTTATCGAACCCTTTAGGAATTTTTTAGGATTTTAGTGATTAATTTCGGAAAATCCCCGTCTGATTTTAATCATCCTATAGAAAACCCGTCCGAAATTAATTTATTAGAAATTAATTTCGGAAAGTCCCCTGTTTGGGACTGCTTTTTGAACGTTTTGTCTCATTTAGGATATGAATGCATATAATTGGTTTACTATTTGAGATGATTTCGACAGTGTTTCTCCTTTACTCCTACGAATATGTCTTTAAACACATATTTGGGGAGTTGAGGGGAAATGCTGCCGAAATTTTCTCAAATAGTAAATCGGTTATACGCATTCATATATGAGACGAATCATTCAAAGAGTGGGTTAGGATTGCCTTCCATAGTTGCACTAGGTGAACAAAACATCTCGTATTCCTCGTTTGAATGTGTTTAATTAAGTTGCATATAATAACTAATTGTATCGTTAAAACGCAGTTATGGTAATTGATAAGAGTTGGACAAGTTTAGGGAAACATGAAAAAGCATTTTATACCGGTCTTAAGAAATTCGTCGATGATTGCAAGCCGTTAGTGGATAGTGCCGGGAATATAAGATGTCCATGCAAGTCTTGTCGTCTAGTATTGTGGGTATCCATCAAACACCTTTCAGACCACATTTCGAAGTATGGGTTTGACCCAAGTTATAAAACATGGATTCACCACGGTGAACCGGATCTTCCTCCGCCACCACCAGTAATAGATAACACAAGACAACCTCAGATGAGTGACATGACAGCGTGCCTTAATGATCTTAGCTATATTCCTCTGAATAATGAACAAAATGAGCCAACTCAAGGAGATATTGGTGAGACAAGTAACGACCCGACTCAAGCTAAACGTAACGAGTTCGAAGAGTTATATGCCAGTGCCAACGAGGAGCTGTACCCCGGTTGTGACCATGTGACTCGATTAGACTTTATGGCAAAGTTTACCTATTTTAAGGTTAAAGGTAAATTGACTGATTCTATATTCAATGAAATGCTAGAGTTTTTCCAAAATGTATTTCCCACCGCTAAAGGATACAAGCTCCCACCATCATACTATGCAATAAAGAAGACATTTAAAACAATCGGGTTAGGGTATGAGTCGATACATGCTTGTGTAAACGATTGCTTCTTGTTTCGGGGCGACGCTAACAAAGATGTGCATTTCTGTCCGGTGTGTAACACTAGTAGATGGAAAGACAGTAACACACCGGGGAAGAAAGTTCCTAAGAAGGTGTTGCGTTACTTTCCGATCATTCCTAGACTACAACGTTTGTACAAGTCTAGTCACACTGCAAAGGAAATGACTTGGCATGCTACTGGAAAGTGTACGGAGCCCGGTAAGATGCAACACCCGGTTGATGGTAGAGCATGGAAGGACTTTGACACCAAGTATTTGGATTTTGCTGCAGAACCAAGAAATGTTCGATTAGGGTTGGCTGCTGATGGTTTCAATCCGTTCGGCAACCTTAGTCAGTCTTACAGCATGTGGCCGGTGATACTGACAACATACAATCTGCCTCCGTGGTTATGTATGAAAGAGAGTTCTTTTATGCTGACGTTGTTAATTCCTGGCCCTAAATCCCCGGGCAAGGACATTGATGTTCGTTTATGCTGATGTTGTTAAAATTCCTGGCCCTAAATCCCGCTGAAGGACATTGATGTGTATTTGAGGCGTTGAATTGATGACTAAAGGTTTTAATGGGCTAAGCCAGGTGTCTGAGACTATAGCGTTGCTACAGAAACGGGCCTACGTTCAATATGAGAGCGATGGTTCTATGGACCATCAATGATTTTCCTGCTCGAAGTAGTTTGTCTGGGTGGAGTGGGCAAGGTTACAGGGCATGCCCTACATGTAATGAAGACACTCCATCTGTGGCCGTTTCTCATTTTTTTTTGTGGTAGGAAAAACTGTTATGTAGGCCACAGTGATTCTTAAAGAAGCACTCACAAAATGGGGAGGTCACGTGAATTCAATGGTGAAACGAAAAAACGGAGGAACCTCCTGAGAATTTAGCCGGGATGCAATCATGACTCAACTTGCTAGATTGCCCACGCGTGTGAAGGGTAAACATCCCAGGTTCGGGGGTGTGAAGATAAAACGCAATGTTCTTGTCGAGCTGAACTGGACTAAACGATCTATTTTTTACGAGCTTGAGTATTGGTCTTTTCATACACTAAAACACAATTTAGATGTCATGCATATCGAAAAGAATGTGTTGGAGAGTATCTTGAACACTTTGTTAATGAATGACAAATCTAAAGACACCGCCAAGGCAAGACAAGATTTGAAAAGCCTGGGCATTCCTAAGAAGGTTGCTGGCTCGGCCAAAACAAAAACGGGAAGTGCTCGAAGCCTCAGGCTGCGTATTCTTTCACACCAGAGGACAGAAAAAAGTTTTGTCAGTTCATCAAAGGAGTTAAACTACCAGATGGGTTCGGATCCAACTTCAAGCACAAAGTCACCGATAATGATACCAATATAATAGGCCTGAAGTCTCATGACTGTCATATAATGATGCAACGTTTACTTCCTTACGGACTTCAGCAATACTTGCCCCCAGACGTTGCAAAACCACTAATCGAGCTATGTTTATTCTTTAAGCAAATATGCTCTCAAACTTTGATGGTGGATGACATGTTGAAAGCTCAGAGCAAGGTGATCGATATTCTGTGCAATCTCGAGCTCATATATCCTCCTGCTTTCTTTGACATTATGATTCACTTGGTTATCCATTTACCTCTAGAGGCTATTTTCGGCGGGCCTATTCGCCGCCACCGGTGATGTATCATTGAAGATATATGAAGAAGCTAGAAAATTATGTATGAAATAAAGCTAAGCCAAAAGGTTCAATTGCGGAGGGTTATGTTGTAGAAGAAGCATTGACTTTCAGTTCTCATTATTTTCAGGATGTTACCACGAAATTTAATCGTCCTGGCCGTAATGTGGATTGCCCTCCTCCAACGTGTCAGTTTCAGGTGTTCGAATCACTATGTAAATTGATTGGTTTACGGTCGGTTATTCTTATTGATCACAAAGAATTGAAGAAAGTGATATGTACTTCACAACAGTCCTGAAATCGACACGTACCGGGCCAAGTTCAAGATGTACATGTTTTTATTTTGAAACTTATTTTTCTTAACTTATCTTTTTGACGACTTATTCTAACACCATGAACATTTTTCAGAGAATTTCCTAAAAAAGACATGAAAGAAGAATTCCCCGGCTGGTTTGGGAAGCAGGTAAACTTAGACTTATTGTGTGTATTTAACTGTAAAAATAACGACATCATATTTTGTGTTCTCTATCTGATCCTATCTTCTTCATAGATCCGTCAACGTCACGTAGACAATAACCCAGGTGTTAACAAAAGCAGCGAGTTATTCGCTTTGGCTTGTGGACCATCACAGACTCCAATCTCAGTCAACTCTTGCGTAGTCAACGGTGTGAGGTTTGTCGTGCACAACCGCGATGAACGTCGCACAACTCAAAACAACGGCATTTGTTCGCCTGGTCCGGACGGAGAAATGTATTATGGTCAGCTTGAACAAATCTTTGAGTTTTCATATTTGTCGTTCAAAACTGTGTTGTTCTGAGTTAAGTGGTTCGACACTAGCAACAAAGGATGTATCCAAAATTTTGTCATTAGAAACAACATAACACAAATCAAGGCAAACGGTGAGGCGTTTAAAAATGATCAATACATTCTCACAACACAAGTCAAACAATGCTTCTACCTTGAAGATATGGCCAGACGACCACTCGGTTGGAAGGTCGTCGAACATGTGAGTCATAAAAAGTTTTTGAACGGGGGTGTCATTGTGGTAGAGGATGACTCTGATGTTATACATGTCGACAACTCATCTGATCTCGCACTTTCTACTAGTTTTAATGACTTGGAAATTGCGGCCTTACATATAGATGGTCAATCAATAGATGTTGACGCACCACCAGATATCATTGATGTTGTTGATGAAGACGATGATATTATTGATGAGGAAGACCCCATTCCTCATGATTTAGCAGATTCTGATGATGAAGACCTCGTCAACCTTGATATTGATGATGGTGTAAATGTTGTTTATTCTAGTGAAGAAGAAGATTGATCTTTAGTTGTAAAACTTGTAAAAGCCGCTTATTTTGAAGGATTATGAATGAAACTGTTATGGATTGGTTCTATTGTGTATATTTATTTGGTGTGCTATGCATTTGGATGTGTGCATGCTTTTATTATTTTGTTCATAAATTTCTATATGTTATCCTAATGCTACCTGTCCAGATGTCAGCTGATGTCACACGGGTCACGGCGGTAACGGTGGAGGTGATGATCATCCCCCTCCATATCAGGTACCCACCGGCTGTGGGGGTTGCTTAGGTAACCGAGGTAAGAATTTCTGGATTATTGTAATACAAGCATAAACTTGATACATTGAATTTGCTTGCCTTGAATTTTTATGACTTTATCACTCACTTGATTTTGCAGGTAAGGGCACCCGAAAACCCAATTTGGGTGGCAGGAGAGCGGGCAGGCTGCATACCCGCCCAAGAAGACCGGAAACCTGGGTTAATGGCCATCACGGTAAGAGTGCCCCGTCCCGATCGGTTTGAGGTGTAACGAAGAGAGACCCTCATGCTCATCGGTGACCATGGCGGCTCATTGGGCCAATAATGGGGAGCTCGTTAGGGAGTTGCCCTTGCACTACCCTTCTTGGCGCCAAATGTCGCCGGAGCGGAAGGCGGGGGTCGTGGCAAAGATTGGGGTAAGTTATTTCATTATCCTTTTATGTTTATTTCATTATCGTGTTCATCTATTTAATTGTGTATATTTATCTAAATTTGTTTATTTATTTATATCATATAAATAAATAAACAAATTTAGATAAATATATAAATTATATCTCTAACTCTGTCTTTGTTGTATATGATTGCAGACCCAGTTTGACTTGCGTCCCCACATGGAATCCGATCGCTGGCCACAAATCTATGCGGGCATCCAGCAGCACCTGCAAAAGATCTACAATGGCAAGAAGGCTGCTCTCAAAGAAAGATATTGGGTTCCTGAAGAGGACGGGACTTATGACCTGGAGCGCCTCAGACGCGGACGTCCCTCGTACATTTCTGAGGTAAATTAGGATGCGCAGCTTGCATTTTGGAATGATCCCAAGAACCTTGCCCGGGCTGCCCAAAATAAACAAAACCGGGGCAAAAGAGCAAGGTGTAGCCGACAGAGTTCCCGGTCTATGCGCCCTCCGATGATATGCATGTTAATAAACATTATAATAATTTTAACATATAACACACACACACACATATATTATATACTATATATATTATATATATATATATATATATATATATATATATATATATATATATATATATATATATATATATATATATATATATATATATATATATATATATATATATATATAATTAACGCTTTGGTGTGTTGTGATTTGTCGTTTTTAATTTGTTTCATCTTATATACGTGTGTATGTGCAGATGGAGACCTCAGCTACTAGAGAGTACCCGTCGCTGATCCACACCTTCTTCTTGACACATACTGTTGGCGGCGTATTCTTGAACCCCGAGGACAAAGCTCTTTATGTAAGTTTTGTTCCAAAACACGCACTTTAATGATTTGTCGAGAAATAATGTAGTGACCCGACTAATATATTAACTATCTTGTGTTTTTGTGACTACATAGGATGAGATGCTGAGGCTACAGGGTCTAGGCTCCAACACCCCCACGGGTGTGCCCTACACTGAGGATGAGATCATGGCCATTGTTCGCGGGGGCAAGCAACGGGGGCACATTCCCGGTGTTGGACGGGTTTTTCCAGGACAGGGCACGGTCATTCCTCCCCCATCTCAAAGCACGCACTCCGCCGATATCGCTAGGCTCAAAAAGAGGGAGAAGCGGCTCACGAAACAAGTGAACATGTTCATGAGGTTATTTAGGAGTGACGACAAGTTTTCTCAGATGCTTAATCAACTTGAGTCACAACCTGAGTACGGTGGTGGCAGCGGGAGTGGCGGGTGCGGGGATGATGAGCCAGGAGATGCATTATTTATATATTACACAAAAAAAGCATGTGATTGTTCACCTTTGATCGTGGACATGCATAGTATAGTTTACCACGGGTTTTAAAGTATATATTGGCGACCCTTATGTGAATATTTGTTTCCCCGTACGTTTAGAACATGTTATCTAAGTGAATATTGACTTGTATCTTGCGGATAATGGAAGTCTTGTGACTTCGTCACCCGTTTTGTAGATTATATTGTGTTTATTCGGATTTTGAACGTATTTAGCTTTATTATATCAAATGCGTTGATCGTATTGTGTTTTGGTACAAGTTGTAATGTATTTGGGTAGATTCTATATTGGTTTATACAGGTTTGAGTTTTGGTAGATTTTTTCCGGAAAAATTCCAGAAAAAATCTGGAAATTGCCTGCTGTGCAGGGTGCACAAAAAAATTTTTGCAGACTTTTCCCGGGCGACATGTCGCCCGGGATACCCTTAAATAAATATTTGTTAAAAATAATCCCGGGCGACGTGTCGCCCGGGAAATATTAAAAAATATATATTTAAAACTATTCCCGGGCGACATGTCGCCCGGGAAATATTAAAAATATATATATTTAAAGTATTCCCGGGCGACATGTCACCCGGGATTCTTATTAATAATTTATTTAATAAACTTATTTTAAAATTATTCCCAGGCGACATGTCGCCCGGGATTCCTATTAATAATTTATTTAATAAACTTATTTTTAACATTTTCTCGGGCGACATGTCTCCCGGGATTATCCCTAATTAATTAATTAATTTTCCTATCCCATGTCGCCCGGGAAAACCTTCCACCGTGGCACTTAATTCTTTGACTGAAACTATGTAGGCCCGGCGATGTCGCCTGGGAATATCACCCGGGAAGGAATCCCATTCGAGCTTTTCCGTTCCACTTATCCCGGGCGACATGTCGCCCGGAAAACCTATCCCCAGCGACAAGTCGCCCGGGATACCCCGGATTTGTCGCTGGGGAATATCGCAAATGTTGTAGTGAATATTCTTTGCTTCCATCCAACTTGGTTTACTAAGCTAGTGGAATAATGCAACCATGTCACATGTGATCCAAGGTTCATTAACATGATTTTTCTAATAATATGCAAAGGGCGGATAAGGGCATCGTCCAAAAAAGTGTTATCAAAGTTGTTCACAGTGTATCCTGGTTGACCATACTTAGCTTTGCTACTATAAGACTTCTTGGGCAAACTTGTTATAGCACCAACCATGAGGCAATTCAACCATTATACGGTTTCTTGTACTTCGTTTTGTAAACCACTGTGGAATCCTTTTTTGGTAAAACAGTACATCGAGTTGATGTGACAAGTTATTCAATGTTAACTCCTGCATAGTGAAAATTTTGCATCGGTTAACCCCTGTTAAAATGCACTCATACAAATTAAAAAAATTGTAAGTAACGCTATGGGAAGTTTAGACTAGTTGAGGGGGCACCTCTGAGAGCACCATTGGAAGAAAGGTTTTAAGATTTGTAATCAAATTTGACAGCTCGTGAGGCGAACCATGCGCCGGCGAAAACTACTCTTCGCGCTACAAGAAATATGATATTTGCTGACACAAAAAAAGTGTCAGTAAAAGTACAAAAAAGTGTCACTAATGATAAATTAGCTTCTCCTTCACATATAAAGGTCACATAATGTGTCTATACACCAAGTTTGTGTCAATAATGCACATGCACACTTTTGCAAACACAAATCAGAACATCCAAATCATAATACTTTTACAAACACAAATCAGACCTTCCAGAACTTTTATATCAGAATTTCAATTTAGTCATACAGAAATCATTATCCATACATAAATCAGAACTTCCAAATCAGAATTTCCAATCTAGTCATACAGAAACATCATACAGAATTTTCCAATACTGCAACTCAAGTCAATGGTGTTAAAGACGCGTGCCTTCGATACCCTTAAGGGTCGATTCAAAGTTCTTTAGGTTGCTGCTTGAAGTATTCCTAATAACAGGTCGTTTCTGATCTGATGAAATGACAGGTGAGCTTCTTTGGGCTGAGCTTGAACCTCTAAGAGCACCGGGGCTGAGCTTCGTTGAGCATCTGTTTCGCGTACACGAGATGGATCAGGTTTATTGGTGGTTAATCTTGAAGATCCCGTTGTATGCAAAAAGGTGGATCTTGATACCTGTGCATTAACAATTTGTATAAGATGGGTTAGATTCTACTTTGACTTAATAAAGGACCTAAGAACAAAGAAATTGGAAATGATTTATGAGGCTTTATGCAATTGGAAATGGGCAACTTTCGACCCATTTCATTTCTACCTAATTTTATGCACTGAAACAGAATATTACCAATTTATAGATCAATTGATATTAAAACATCTAATTTGTGCAAGTGTCATGATAAAGATGCAATGTAAATATATACTTCTCTTTTGATAGATTGATCACTACTAGTTGGCATTTTCTGCTTAGATAGGTTCCCCAAATTGGTTGTCCCGGGATTTCGGCTCCACGAGGGATGTGCTGTAGACCAAATACCAGCCTTACTTGTTTCCCCACCTGCATCAAAATTTTCGGTTTAGCAGTAAGAATTCATTCAAATAGGCAGATACAATTCCTTTTTTCTATTTGTTAAAGGGTATTAGACTAAATAAACATGTAGGTAAGACTCACCTGCTTGTCTATTCAGGCTAGAAATTGCATGTGGGGCCCCACTACTTGGTCCCACATTAACACCCTGAAATATTGAATTACGTTATTCAAGTACATCGGCAAGTTTATCAACAACAAAAATAAGTAAGAATTACAAGAGCACGTGATGGTTGATTGGGAAGTTGTGATTGCTGATACTTCAAAATAGTCCAGTCAAACACTTAATCAAACTGGAAGCCTGAACCATTAAGCAACATCACGTGAATAACCCGTTTTTAAGTTTTAAGGTTTATTTATAGTAATATTTATTTAAGTTTTAAGTTTTTAAGGTTTATTTATAGTATAATAATTTGAGATTCATACCTTCACGGATAAAACAGTGTAAGGAACACTGAGCTAAAGTTATATTTAAGTAGAATAACTATCGACATGGAATACAGGGACATGCCGACACCTTGCCACCTTGGCTCCAGTATGAGTTACTAATTTAAAGTTTAAAACAAGCAAACTTCAAATCTGTTCACGCTATCACGTGGATGTTATGTTAAACTCAGAGAGTAAGTGTGCTAACCTCATATATTTCACTTAGAAACTCAAGAAGAGAGACAAAGGTTTGAGGGGCAGGTTCAGCAGCTTGTTGAGAATGCATGTTACCATCCAGAACATAATCAAGGGAACCAGACATTTTGTATGGACTAAGAGCAGTCGTAGCCTTATCCTCTGTTTCTTTCACCTACCAACCATGTGAACATGTTGAAAGGAATGTCAAAATCTTTGGATGTATAAACTGATTACTAACTATGAACAAATATTTCTTCAAGTTCTCAGATTAAAAAATCCAAACAGTTGACAAAAATAGAAACCTGATACGCTGGCGTTCGAAGAACTTTGTTACGCAAAAACTGGAAAGCATTTCCCGAAAAACAGCTTCCAGGCATGTAAAATAAAGATGTGTTAGGGATATCAAAGGGGAATTGTGCTTCATTCAAAAAAACATTCCGAGCAAAATAAAGATGCTAGATAGGGATATCAAGACAACGATATCCATGACGGGAGGGGCTGTAGCCAAGAAAAACACATAGAGTGGAATGGAAATCCATTTTGTGACGATTGTATGGACGAAGATGGGGAAAACATGGGCACCTGAAGACACGAAGAAAAGAGTAGTCAGGAGATCGTTTGAATATATGTTTGAAAGGTGATTTGTTTATCGATGTGCTAAAAGGCATGCGATTGATTCGGTATCGAAAGCATAATGCCAAAAACATTGAGGAACACATGATTGAGCAAGAAGAGTAAGACTAGTCTCCACAATGTGGTGATTGCGACGTTCAACAAAGCCTTTTGCTCACTTGTATAAGACAAGATCGCTAGTGAATAATTCCTGGTGAAGAGAAAAACAGAGCTAAATTGCGGAACTCACCACCCCAATCAACATTCTTTAATTTTGTGGTGAATTGACGTTCAAACATTTGCACAAATGATTTAAAAGTGTCATACGCATAAGAATTTTTAGCTAAATGATATATCCACATGTAACGAGAATGATGATCAACACATAACATAAAATATCTACGACCTTTAAAAGATAACACATGCGCGGACCAAAACATCACAATAAACCAAGTCTAATGTATTATTACTTTGAAATTCAGAAACAAATAAAGGTAGTTTTGAAGATTTTCCTAATGAACAAGAATCATAGAAACTTGACAAACTTTTATTTGTAACATGAAGAGAAAAATTAGAAAGCATAGATGATGACGTATAGTATGGATCGGTCCGACCCACTCATACTATTATGGGCTTATATAGCTAATAATGGGCCTCTGGCCCACGCATCGCGGTCACGGCCTCCTGGACCTACGGGTCGCGGCTACCGGCACGCTGTCCGTGACCGCGGTATCTTCACAAGTTATCTTTAGGAAAGAATAACCTAATCAAATAAGAGGTATGCTTTACTTATTTAAACCAGTTAGGATAATTCCGAATCCCTACAATATCGACCATGTCTTGGGCCAAAAGTTATGGAAACCATAAAGATTATTCAACCTATAAAAGGAACGCAATTGTCATCAATACATGTATCACATAAAAACCCTAATTACATTCAATTACTCCCCAAAGCAGTATACTTACTCTCACGCCGGAGTCCAATCGTGGGATCCGCTCCAACGATAAGATTAACGGTGTTTTCTTCCTTGTGCATGGTCCTTCATACAAGTTCACTTGATACAAGAATAAGGCATTACATACCTGAATAGTTGCCTATTCGGACCGAACAAGATCTGACCTAGATTTTGTATCAACAAGTTGGCGCCATCCGTGGGACCATACACTAGGAACTCAGAACTCAGAAAAATGAGCGCAATGGCTAACACAACCCCCATTGTGACCACTGTCACAAAAACTACAACCAAAGAAAAAACGCCAAAGGAAACGGGTGCCACACCCAGGGTCAATATCCTAGACTTCTGTGAGGGGCATTACAAGGAAATCTTGCCAGTCATTATGGACAAAGTTCGTTGTGACAAATGAAAAGAAGTCAATACTAGGCTAGACTTTGGAGAAAATTCCAAAAAAGCCAAAGAATAAGAGAAGGCTCTCAGAACTCAAGTGTTGGGACTTTGTCCGCAAGGTATCGTAACCCGTCAGAAAGGCCCAAGGAACGAGACCGCTTGAGAAGCAACGATGAAAACGTGTTTGGCCGGCTAGGTCATCGAAGGCAGAGTGCATTCGAGCAACTTAGCGGTACTTACTCACCAAGCACAACTAAGTTTGCTCCGGACAGGGAAAACTCTAGGGATCATTCCCGCAGCAGAGGTCGTTCTCACGGACGGGACTCTTTTCTTAGCAGAGAGCGTCCTCGAAGTAGAGACCACTCTTACAGCATTGAAGAGTCACATGGTAATACCTACTCCTCTTACAGAACAGGGGCCCTGCATGGATCTCACTCTCGTGACAGCGACCGCTCATATGGCACAAAAAGAGGAAGGGGAAATGAATCCCCGTTATCTCATGTGTCGGAGAGTGACGCCAGTAAGGGAGGACACTGGAAGTCTAAGTAAAAAAGATGCAAGTCTATAGATGAAGAAAACTTAGTAGCGACATGGACATGTGAAGAGGTGGATCCGCTTACACCTCGAATCCGCAACTTCAAAAGTTCACGAAAAACACGAATGTCTAACATCGTGAAAACCTATGACGGAACAAGAGACCCGGAGGATCACGTATAAAATTTTCAAGCCACAACACAGGTGGAACGCTGGGCAATGTCTACGTGGTGCCATATATTCAACTCTACCCTAATAGGGACTGTGAGAGTATGGTTTGATGATCTCCCTACAAAAATTATAGACGGATACAAGGACCTCAAAGCGGCCTTCTTAGCATACTTTATGCAGCAAAAGAAGTACGTTAAAGATCTAGTGGAAATCTATAATATCAGGCAAAGGGATGGAGAGACCATCGAGGAGCGGTTCAAGGTTGAAACTGGACGCATGAGGAGAGCCCCTGAATGCTTGAGAATCTTCGGATTCATGCATGGGGTTAACAACCCTGAATTGACAAAGTGCCTCAATAAACAAGTTCCAAAAACCATGGAAGAAATGATGACCGCTACCACTTCTTTCATACGAGGAGAAACTGCTGCCGCTTCCAAAAAGAGAGGTCACACCCCGTGGAAATCACAAGACCGACCCAACAGGCATGGTTCTGAGCGGAAATTAGACTTTCGAGGTTAGCCAAGGGAAGGGCGAGGGTCTAGCAAGTTTACCCCCTTACCAGGACACCCAAAGAAATCCTCGCAGATGAAGCAGGTTAGTTTAAACCGCCACCACCCATGGTAACCCCGGCAGAGAAAAGAAGCAGCAACAGGTTTTGCGATTTCCATAATGACAAAGGGCACAACACGGACGAATTTATGCAATTAAAAAAGCAAATCAAAGAATTGGTGCGAGCAGGCAAGCTTTTACATTTAATTAAAGAAATCAAGCAAAGTAAAGAACAACCAAAGGTTGGGAAAAAGGACGCCCTGACCAAAGACAATCCATGACAATCTATATGATACAACCGTGGCATAGAGTGACAAGACAGAAAGTGACCCAAAGCTTCGCCCGCATCAGCTAAATTACATACCCGCTGCTGGCTACCAGTGGAGAAGCACGAGGACCGCTCGTCATAGAAGCGAAAATTGGTGGGCACATGATCTACCACATGTATGTAGACGGAGGTTCCTCAACGAAAGTACTCTACGAACACTGCTTCAACCAGCTCTGGCCAGAAATCAAGAGCCAAATGGTCCCGGCGACAACATCGTTAACCGGTTTTAGCGGAGAAACTATATGGCCGATGGGACAACTTAGGCTCTTGGTGACAATAGGAGATGCAGATCATTCCATAAAAGTATGGACGAATTTCATGATCGTAAGGTCATTATCACCGTACAATGGTATTATTGGAAGGCCTAGAATATAAGAAATCCAAGCGGTACCATCCACAGCCCACGGAATGCTTAAGTTCCCGGTCGATGGAGGAATAGTCACTATCCGTAACACTATCTTGATACCCGCTGAGTGCGCCACGGTGATAACATCGTCTAAGGAGATACCCAAGGAAGTTGAAGTCCGTAATGAAAATTTTAAAGTAGCTCTACATCCGAATTTCCCTGATCAGGAAGTGGCAATCGGAGGGACGCTATCCGCGAAAGGACGCACAGAACTATGCTCACTCCTGAAGGAAAACTTGGATATATTCGCATGGCAGCCGTTAGACATGACAGGAGTACCGCGATCAGTAGCTGAACATCGGCTCAATATCCGGGAAGGATATTCGCCTGTTTGACAGAAGAAACGGGGCCAGGCCCTGGAGCGTGCCAAAGCCATCCAAGCGGAGGTACAAAAACTAGTAGAGGCAGGGATCATGAGAGAAGTTTATTATCACGACTAGCTGTCCAATCCAGTCATGGTAAAAAAGCATGACGGTAGCTGGAGGATGTGTGTGGATTTTACAGACTTAAACAAAGCATGTCTGCAGGATTGTTACCCCCTTCCAGAAATCGACTGGAAAGTTGAATCTCTCTGTGACTACCCCTTCAAATGTTTCTTGGACGCTTACAAAGGCTATCACCAGATACAGATAGCAGAGTCAGATGAGGAGAAAATGGCTTTCTAGACCAGCCAAGGGGTATACTGCTATACAAAAATGCCCTTCGGCCTTAAGAACGCTGGCGCCACGTACCAGCGGCTGGTGGACAAAGCTTTTGACAGCCAAGTTGGTCGGAACATAGAAGTGTACGTCGATGACTTGGTTATTAAGAGTCACACAGAAACAGAGATGCTAAAAGATATCGATGAAACGTTCCGTACGTTACGAAAAATCAACATGAAGCTCAACCCCAAAAAATGTACGTTTGGGGCGGTAGAAGGAATGTTCTTGGGATACATGATTAGCCCGGAAGGGATAAAACCGTGCCCAGACAAAATAGAAGTTGTTCTGCAACTCCCGTCCCCACGGACAATCAAAGAGGTCCAGAGCCTCAATGAGAAGTTGGCTAGTCTGAACAGATTCCTTTCTAAGTCAGCAGAAAAGTCCCTACCGCTATTTAAAACTTTGAAAAAGTGCATTAAAAAGAGTGACTTCCATTGGACACCAAAAGCGGAACAAGCCTTCAAGCAACTGAAGCAGCACTTGTCGAAGCTACCCCTACTGGTAGCACCTAAACCGAGGAAAGAACTGATTGTATACCTGTCCGCCTCCCATGGAGCTATTAGCGCGGTCTTGATGACTGAAAGGGGCACGATTCAGACGCCAGTCTACTTCGTAAGCCGCACATTACAGGGCCCCGAACTAAACTACATCCCAATGGAAAAGCTAGTTCTATCACAGGTTTTTGCCGCCAAGAGGTTGCGGAGATATTTCCAAGCGCATCCTATTACTGTTATTACCGACCAACCCATCAAACAAATAATGTCACGTCCCGATGTGGCAGGACGATTACAAAAATGGAGCGTCATGCTGGGAGAACACAGTATCACATACCGGCCAAGGACATCTATGAAAGGATAGATCCTAGCGGATTTCCTCGTAGAAAAGTGAGACGAAAGTCCGCCAAACACATCAGTGGTTGAAATCCCGCAAGAGCTATGGACGCTGTTCACGGATGGATCATCATGTGTAGATGGATCCGGCGCTGGGTTAATACTGACAAGCCCGGAGGGAACGGAGTTTACCTACGCGCTAAGATTTCAGTTTATAGCTTCTAACAATGAGGCAGACACTAATAGCTGGCCTACGGATCGCAGCGCAGATGGGAGTGCGCAATGTGCACGTAAGTGTAGACTCTAAGTTGGTAGCAAACTAAGTCCTAGGGACATACGTCGCTAAAGAAGAAAATATGATCAAATACCTGGAGAAGGTCAAAAGCCTGGTCAGTGGCTTTGCTAACTTTTCTATAAGCCAAGTACCACGAAGTAAAAACAAGAACGCAGATGCCCTGAGCAGATGCCCTGAGCAAGATTGCGTCAACCAACTTTGAGCACTTATCAAAACCGGTCTTGGTCGAAATACTTAAAGAGAAATCCATACAAGAGGAGGAAGTGGCGACAGTAGTAGAGGAAGAGGGACCAACATGGATGACCCCAATAAGGATGATGTTTGCCGACCGTTTCACCACTCAGGGATGATTAGTGCCAATAGTATCGGCTAGGGATGATTAGTGCCACAAACTACATACAACAGGGATGATTTTTGCAGCTTACTCTATATTTAATGATATAAACGTGAAATCAGTTGTAGCTTGCTTTCTCTTTTCTTCCTCTCTTTTTGGGTCAGCCGAGCACACAAACACCACTACCTTTGGTGGTTTTTTATTTTTTAATACCCAAATATTGTTTAGATGATGAAGTTTTGATCATCCATGTATTAAAAAGTAAGATGTAACATGATTTTATTTGAAGTAGGTTTTATTGAAGCAAAAGAGGGTTTTGGTTTGGTTGAGGGTTCGAATCAAGCAAGAGGCCACAAGGAGGTGGTTTGTTTGAGTGGTTATTGATTTCGGTTTGATTTGGGTTTGGTCTTTGTTCGGTTCAGTTGAGGGTGAACCGCGGCTAGGACCTAAGAAGGACGAGACGAGTGCCTTGTGTTTCCCGACTTGGCTCCATATAGCTTAGTGAGCTTTCATTTTATGTTTATTTATATTATTTCATTCATTCGAATTGATTTATGTAAATATGTATATATGTGATGAAATCGAGTTGAAACTTGCGGCGTCTAGTGCATGGTGATTAAAATGATTTAGTGGGCTAAGTATAAATTGTATGTCATGTAGATGTAGTTTTGATGAGCTAGTTGGTCGAAAACGGATTTTGGCGTGGTTTGTAATAAGTTCACTGTGAGCAGAAAGTTTAGCACGCCAATCGAGGATCGAGATTTTGTAAAATTTGATTTTAGGCTTGGAAATATCGTAGAGCTCGCTTAGACCGATCGTTTCCATATAAGGATCGTCTCGTATCTCCTAATAACGAAAAAGTTATGGCGAAAGCGAGATATATTCGAAACACTAAATTTCTGCACTAGTATAAAAGGGCGCTTGCTGTCCGGATTTTAAAAGCTCGATTCGGGCACTTTCGAGTCCGTTTCGGCCTTCGACCGAAACATGAAAGTCGTTCGGAAGGTCGTTTTACTTTCCCGTAAGGTTCTTTAAGTCTAAAAGCGAGTGATAACGGGTCTTAAGGCGGGGGCAAAAATCTGGCTGTTTGGTAATTAGTACACTGCATCAGACCTGATGCGAGTGCTTTTTCGCCCATTTCAATCGAGTTTCGGGTCTCGAACAAAACTGGAAAGTTGTTCAAAATAACGTTTTACCTTTTCACGAGGTTTTCTAGAGTTAAAGACGCCTTATAACGGGTCAAAAACGCAAACGCAGGTATGCATTTTGGTAATATTTGTTGGCAGAAACTGGTAGGGGCATTTTGGTCATTTTCTGTTGGGTTTCGGGTTTCGACTAAAACTAAGAAGTTGTTCGGAATATCGTTTTGCATGAATTCTCTTTAGAATCCGAGTCATGAAAATGTGATTTAGTGGGTAGTTATAGTCATTGCTACTGGTAGTATAATAATGGTTACTACTGGTAGTGTTAAAGTTACTCCTGGTAATATAATAATGGTTACTACTGGTAGTGTTAAAGTTACTCCTGGTAGTATAATAATGGTTACTACTGGTAGTGTTAAAGTTACTCCTGATAGTATAATAATGGTTACTACTGTTAGTGTTAAAGTTACTCCTGGTAGTATAATAATGGTTACTACTGCTAGTGTTAAAGTTATTCCTGGTAGTATATCAGTTACTCCTGGTAGAGTAAATTTTGTCATTTCTACTGGTAGTATAATAATGGTTACTACTGGTAGTGTTATAGTTACTCCTGGTAGTGTTATAGTTAGTCCGGGTAGTACAAATGGAAAATAGTATATATAAAATATACTCAGTGTTAAGGTTAGGACGCGCAAGTGGATTTCTCATCACATATATGTATGTAAACATATATATAAATATATATATGTTTTTGTTGTAACGATGTACACATCGTTGATAGTACTTTATACATATTGTAATCGAGCGACATAATTATAGGTCGTGGTCGAGATCGTTGCTGCTTCGTTGTGATTTATCCGGGTTATTTGATCTTGATCGTTGATCAAGGTGAGTTCATAGCCCCAACTTTTTACAGTTTTACTGATTTACTATTATTTGGGGTGAGAACATGCTTTGTTTTACAAATTGGACGCAAGTGTACATTTTATACACTGGTTATGTGTTAGCCTAAGTAGCGATAACCCACTGAGCCCATTATCATGAACTGTCAATTGCATAGTCGTAGTTGGGAATTACATTATGCGAGCGCGAATGTTATAAATAGATCTATTTGGGATTGACATCCCCGTTTGGGTGAGTAGCACTCACTGTGCCAATGTACCGGACAACAAACGTATACCATGTCGGTTGGGATGTTTCGGGTTAGAACATCGTAAAGGGAATTATTCTGGCAATTAATTGCACACAGAATGGTCGAGCTTCGGTGTCATGAGCTTAGCAAACAATAGTTACTTTTTGATGATGTTTGCATATGTTGCTTAGTCATACACTTGGAAATCTTGCGGTCCTACTTTTGGTTACATTAAACCTATGAATTCACCAACTTTATGTTGACCTCTTTAAGCATGTTTTTCTCAGGTTTTGGTATGAAGATAGTTTGGATGGGACGGAACGCGGATATCAAGAATGAAGGCTCGATGAACATATGTTTATAAATTAATAAAACATTTTTGAAATGAAGTCGCAATATGACTTGTATAATTTGGGACCTATCTTGTAACTAAGTTGTTTTCTTTTAAAACTAAATGAAATTTGTCATATAAACGTATCTTTAAGCGTTTACTGGGACTCGTGTGCATGTATTATGAAGTAGCACCTCAAATGTATTATTCCGCTGTGTATCGTATTTTGGGGGTGTTACAAAAGTCCGCCAAACATATCAGTGGTTGAAATCCCGCAAAAGCTGTGGACGCTGTTCACGGATGGATCATCATGTGTAGATGGATCCGGCGCTGGGTTAATACTGACAAGCCCGGAGGGAACGGAGTTTACCTACGCGCTAAGATTTCAGTTTACAGCTTCTAACAATGAGGCAGACACTAATAGCTGGCCTACGGATCGCAGCGCAGATGGGAGTGCGCAATGTGCACGTAAGTGTAGACTCTAAGTTGGTAGCAAACCAAGTCCTAGGGACATACGTCGCTAAAGAAGAAAATATGATCAAATACCTGAAGTAGGTCAAAAGCCTGGTTAGTGGCTTCGCTAACTTTTCTATAAGCCAAGTACCACGAAGTAAAAACAAGAATGCAGATGCCCTGAGCAAGATTGCGTCAACCAGCTTTGAGCACTTATCAAAACCGGTCTTGGTCAAAATACTTAAAGAGAAATCCATACAAGAGGAGGAAGTGGCGACAGTAGTAGAGGAAGAGGGACCAACATGGATGACCCCAATAAGGATGATGTTTGCCGAACGTTTCACCACTCAGGGATGATTAGTGCCAATAGTATCGGCTAGGGATGATTAGTGCCACAAACTACATACCACAGGGATGATTTTTGCAGCTTACTCTATATTTAATGATATAAACGTGAAATCTTGTTGCAGACGAGGTTGTTTGCAGCAACACCTAGAAGATCCGGATTATAAACATGGTTGTATCATCACGAGTGTTTTACTTAGTTGATAATCAAGCCGGAATATCCATATTCATGACACATAGCCCAAATATTTTCTTCAAAGTTTTGTATAATTTCTCAAACAATTCCTCTTATTTGATGTGTGAGTACAGGTTTCACATAATATTTTTCGGTTTTGCTACAAGCCTACAACAGTACTAAAGTAGCAATCTATTTTTGTATTTATTTTTTTTATTTTTTTTGGGTGTTAAGTATATGAAGATTGCATTTTTTTTGCAAGGTTAGAAACAAGAACCTGTAAACTACATGAATATCGGAAAAGATATGAACAAAACTGTTATGAATATTGCAATATATTGGATATTAGAATAAGATGACTAGTTGACTAAAATTGTGCCACTGAGTTTAGGTGATTTTATTTATTTGCGTGCGAGACACTTGATTAACTGATTAAAGGCATATATGTGTTCCGTAAATAGTATCGAGATGAGGTGTGATGGTGAAGCAACACTTGATTAACTGATATGTATCACCTATTTTCTATAATATTATTTTACATAGATGTGTTATGTGTCATATGACCCACTATTTGTCCTTAATAAGCAGGAAGTTAAAAATGTTGTTCCCAAAGCAACGAGGAGATAAAAGATACTAATGAGCTATGGAAATTAAACAAACAAGTTGCGTAGAAGCTACCAAACAGTTTGGCAGTATAATAGTTGATGATTTCTACTCATACACATTTCATCAAACAGTTGGTGTGTGTTACATGAAAAGCACATTTATAAACAAAAGTCACATGGACTACCACGACCAGGTGGTCCAATAAGGCGTATTATATAGACGTAACATGCCACCATCTTGTGTTGGAGTTGGGAGGCCTTGGAGCATACTTAAATCTGCTTCTTGTTCTATGTCTTCATCACAAATTAGTCTTACACCACACTCCTGCACCTCAACATCTTCATTATTCTCTTCAAAAAAACTAAATGTTACAAAATTCTTTGCATTCTTCCATCCCCATGTATCCCTCGTATAACTCAACCATATCATATATGAATCTTGGGTTCCTATCACCTCTCTCTTCAAAAATTCCTCAATGACATGCGGAAAGTAATTTGGAATCAAAGAAGCTCCATCAAAGTTCTTTAAAGAGTACCCTCTAAATGTGCAGAGAGGCTTTTTGCATTTGAAAACAACACAAGTTCCAAATCCCCTAAAGTAATTATCATAACACCAATTTGATGGTAATTCAACCTTTATATGATTTTCCCTACTTTTATTTGTAAACCACTCTGGCATGCTATTCCCGTGATATGCTATATTTAAATAATAATAGGGAATGTCTTGCAAGAAGAATTCACATCTGTTAGTCTGGAAACCCACATACCCCAAGAAAGCAGAAAGCTGGTGAATAAAGCCTTGGGAAGTTATAGACCCCTCTCTATCAATGGTAACATTCATAAACAGCTTTGGACAATTTCTGAAATGATTGAACCTACACCTGAAAGGGCCTTTAGATGATCCCGACACTTCTCTTAAGGAGGTGCAATCAGACGCATAAACATTCCATACGCTAGGTGGAAGTTCGGGCAACACTTCCAGCTTCTTGCAACCATCAACCCAAAGCTCTCCAAGATGAAAAAGTTGACTCAAACTTCCAGGCAAGCTAGTAAAATTGTTCCTTACCAAGTTTAGTTCCTTTAGACATGATAAGCCTCCAATGCCATCCGGCAGTTGTACTAAATTGCAGCAGCTTAAATTCAGAGACTTAAGCATATGTAAACCAGCTAATGAAACTGGTCTTTGGGGATGTTGTTTACTTAGTAAACCAAAAGGAGTAGTGATTAAAGTCCACCATGACAATGATTCAAGGTTTATTAGAGAGGATACAAATGAAGGAA
>BQNB010094040.1:0-26215 GCA_026074375.1 Tanacetum coccineum | reverse complement strand
AAACATCTTTACATTACACATAGATATCTGATTGTATTTTGAAAGATTTTGTTTTCTTCACTAATGAAAGATATTTGATTCTATAAAACAGGTTGATTCTTGGAATTTAGGAAGACTATCTGTCTAATGCCTACCAGTTCTGTTTCTAAGATCTGCTACTAAATTTCATGAAGCACGATAAGAATCCTAAAAACATAATCAACTATATGAGAAAGTACCTTGTTGAGAAGCTTGTCCAACACTCGCAGATCCCGAAGCCGCTTGAGTTGTAGATCCCGCAGCCGCTTGAGTTGTAGATCCCGCAGGTTGTTCCATATTCTTCAAAGAAAATATGCGTATCCTTTTCATTATGTGCAGATTAGTGAATAAAACATAAGACTGTTAGCAATCTTGATCGATATTACTTACCACATTAGATCCAATGAAGCTCTATCATATAAACGTAAAAGTGATAGCAATGGATATTGAACATTCCAGTAATAAACATAAAGTTGTTATGAAAAAAAAAGATCCATAAGTACACGTCACAAACACCTATATTGTATTGTACACGCCACAAACACCTATATTATTAAGCAGTGCTCTCAGATAGCTAAAATTCCAAAAACTAAGAATTTTCATTGTCTTCATCTTTACTCTCTTCATCTTCCACATTTGGTGTCGCATCTATCTCATCATCACCATCAACATCAATTCTATGAAGGCTTGGTACATCAAAAGTTCGAGGAATTGAATATAAGCTATTCTGATCACCATTACATCCCATGTTAAAAGCATCGCTGACTTTAACCTGTCGAACAGCAAACCAGCCTTCTAAAGTTGGATCTTGCGCATATAAAACTTTATCATCTTGGGACGCGAGTACAAATGGGTCATCATGTAGATTAACACGCGTATGAGTCACATATGAAAAGTTCACAAGTGTAATACCAAATTCATCTCGTTTGCAACCTTGATTGATATCGACCCAGTCACATCTGAATAACACAACCCGTATTTTACCAGAATAGTTCAATTCAACAATCTCCTTCAATGACCCATAGAAGTTCACCATTCCTTGAGCAGGACTTGTACCCATTACGGTCACAACTACTCCACTATTTTGAGACTTTAATAAACTTTCGTGGTTTTTGGTGTGAAAACGATAACTTTGACCAAATAGCCTGAATATCGTTTAACAAAATCGTTAGGACCACGAGCAAGCCACTTTACTTCTTCTGTGACTCTAGGGTCCATTTGTTCTTCTAAGCGTTCAACCCATAAATTGAATTTATTGTTACACTAAAATATTAATTTTCTTTACTCATCATATACAGAACATACCCTTTTTGAAACCATGCACTGAATTTCTTGCAGTGAATCTTTTCAAGCTTAAACTCAAGTAGGCGACGTTTACGGTTTTGTCCTTTGATGAGACTCTTATGTTTCCTTAATATTCAGAAGTTATTTAGCTTATGAGAACCATATTAAATAGAACAAGGATAAACAATCCTCTTACTCTCAAAAATGTGTGATTGATTCGACATTAAACAACACGTAACGGTGTGCTTGTTTAAGTGACTTCTCATCAATTTCAGAGTTGAAGGATGACTTCCTTTTATGAGCTGGCAAGTTTGAATGCATATGTAGTCCTAATGCTTGCCCGAGGCAAAGTGAATTTGATGTTTCAATCTCATTTTGATCGTCATCATCATCATTCCTTAGTGGTCGCGTAAACAAGGTTTCTACTCCAAAAAAGTATCGAGATCAAAAAGTCAAGCTTTCACGAGCGAGGTACCCTTCGGCTATTGAGCCTTCTGGAAAAGCTTTATTATTGACATATGATTTGAGAGTTGACAAGTCCCTGTAGGAATTAAATGGTATTATAAACACATTAAATTTCATATAACTAAGTAAAAGATAAACAAGTAATAAATGTATACCTTTCGATAGGGTACATCCAGCGATAAGGTGTGGGACCTCCAAACCGCACCTCTCTAACTAAATGAATCACTAGATGGACCATTACTATAAAGAAGGAAGGATGAAATATTTTTTCCAGCTTGCATAACGTCACAGCAACTCGAGATTCCAGAAACTCAAGATCATCTTCGGTTAAATCTTTTAGGCAAATGTGTCTAAAAAATCACATAGCTCAATTAAAACTATGCTCACATGATTAGGCAAAGTCCCACGTATTGCGATAGGCAAGTATTCTTGCATCAACATGTGGCAGTCATAGCTTTTCATCCCAATAAGCTTTCTTTCTTTTATTTGCACACAATGTGATATGTTAGATGAATATTCATCAGGAGGGTTGATAGATTTGAGGGTTTGCAAGAAAACATCTTTCTTGTCTTGAGTCATTACATAACATGCTTGTGGAATATACATATTATCACTGCGAGGATGTTTTCTTGGGTGAAGTTCCTTTCGTATACCCATTTTTTGTAAGTCTAAACGTGCTTTCATATTGTCCTTTGACTTCCCTTATTGCGCTAGTAAAGTCCCAGAAATGTTGTCACACACATTTTTTTCAATGTGCATCACGTCAAGACTGTGAGGCAACAACAAATGTTTCCAATAAGGTAGCTTGAAGAAAATGCTTTTCTTTTTCCAAGGACTCTTATCAACATTCTCATTAAGAAAATCAATGTGATCTAAGTGATTTAAAATGTCCTTTCCAGAACGATGGGCAGGAGCATATCTTAATTCTTCATCTCCGTCAAAAGATTTAGTGTCTTTACGCCAACAATGATCATGTTGAAGCCATCTTCTATGACTCATATAGCATAATTTTCTTCCATGCTCGAGCCATTTTGAAGACTTATCAAAGGCACACATAGGACATGCATATTCACCCTTGGTGCTCCATCCAAAAAGGTTAGCATATCCTGAAAAGTCGGATATTGTAGAATGGACAGCAGCCTTCAAGCGAAACATTTGTTTTGTAGCAACATCAAAAGTTTCAACACCCTTTTCCCACAAATCCTCCAACTCTTTTATCAGGGGTTGCATATAAACATCTATCTTGTTTGCAGGGCCTTTTGGACAAGGAATAAGTAAAGAAAGAATGAAGTTAGATTGCTTCATAACGTACCATGGAGGTAGGTTATATGGAATGACAAAGACCGGCCAAATACTATATGATACATTCATTGTCCTGAAGGGGTTGAAACCATCACTTGTGATACCTAATCGTACATTCCGTGGGTCGCTTGAAAATTCAGGATATCTTTCATCGAAGTCTTTCCATGCTAATCCATCAGCCGGGTGTGTAGTTTTCCATCTTTCTTTCTTGTTGATGCCAATTCATAAGGCTAGCGGTCTTGGAAGACATAAACAACCTTTGAAGTCTCGGTTTTAAGGGAAACCAACGTAAAATGTTTGTTGCCTTCTTCTTTTGTGGACCCACTACTTCATCTGGGTCATTTGGGGCTACTTCGTCTGGATCATTTGAGGCTACTTCAAGGGCTGATTTCCATCTTGAAGCTCCACAAATGGAACATACTTCTTCTTTCTCATTACCATCCCAAAATAACATGCACCCATTTGGACATGCATGAATTTTTTCATAACTAAGTCCTAAATTTGCTAGAATCTTTTTGACTTGATGCGTAGTTTTTGGCATCAGATTCCCGATAGGCAACAAATCCTGTAAGAACTCTAGCAACATTGAGAATGACTTATTGCTCCAACCATTCAAGCTCTTTAAATGATATAGATGAACCAAACAAGATAACTTGGTATACTTAGCATCCATGTAGATTTTTTGCTCAGCTTCCTTAAGTAAATCATCAAATTTCTTTTTCTCATTTTTATCCATGTGCTCACTGTTTATTGGACCTGCGTTTATTTCACTTTCACCCATATGTATGCGACTTTCCAACGGGGCTGCCGGGAATAGGTCACCTAATAAACCATCCATGTCGTGTGAAAATAATCCTTCATCCTCAGACATCATTCTAGATGATGATGCCTTACAAACTTCCCCGTGATCTTTCCAAATTGAGTAATTTTTTTTAAAACCCGAACATATAAGGTGATCGTACACTACTGCTCTTGTAAGGAATGACATATTGAGACAATCAATGCACGGACACAAAATCTTCCCATGATTTCTTGATTTCTCAAAAGCAAAGTCTAAAAAAGATTCTACGCCTTGTACATATTGTGCACTTGCTCTCGATGCAAGATACATCCAAGATCTATCCATCAGAGCTTAAACAACCATCAAGAAATATCAATCTATCTGTATTGCCATCAATATATAACTACACAGTTTCATCTTGTTCAACTTAGTTATTTACGCTAAGAGCAAACATGAATCACTAGCCGATATTAACTAGTCTATCACATGACGTTCATGTTGATAGACTTGGTTCGATGTTTCTATATGCACGTCACACTACTACCGAAAGTGTGAATCCGTAAATCACTAGATTTGAAACATTGAAAGGTAAATCTAGATAACTGCAAACTAGTACATAACAAACAGTAAACACTATCCAAGTTTAGTTCTGGTGATGGTGATATGCTTAACAAAACATAAACAAAACATAATCCAAAAGCGCCTCATATCAGATACGCCTTCAACTTTTCGTTCAAAACCTTAATCATCTCTTTTAACTCCCTAATCCTACTACACCATTCCACTAATATAGCCATTCCTGCAATGGCGTTTCATCTAATATAGTTTCACTTGAGGTGATTCTAGCATTTTTCAAACAAATATTATATAGCTCGTTACCAAATCTTCTTTGAGTGAGTTAGGCATATGATCAAACACCTTACATGCATCAGATTCAGCTATCAATTAAAACTTACTTACATCTAGTTAACTAATTTAATAACTAATTTAAGTCAGGCATATCATCAAACACCTTATAAGCAACAATTTTAGAGCTCAAATTCAATAAATCACAACTAAATTCAACTAAATTTCATTTCAAATTCAACTAATTAACAAAATCAACTAATTAACGAATTCAACCAATTAACAAAATGTATACCTGAGGTTTTGTGAGAGGTTTGATATACGTTTTAAACGCAAGTGAGATGTTTGAAGAGATTTGGTGGAGCGCAGGTGAGTGAAATAATCGTCACGTTGTAGATCTATTTGCTGGAAAAGCCTAAAATTTGTTTAAGTAATTATCCAATAGTACGCCCTTCCACAGTCACGTTGCATCTTTTTTAAGAAGTCTATTTAAGTATATCAAATGAAGTATTATTAGATGATTTTATATATTATTTATATATTTATATATTATATTTTTTTAAAGTGTAGTAAAACTAGAGCCGGTCATCAAGTTAAAATAAGGAATCATGAACCTAGAATTGAATCAAAGTGAACCGAGTCAACTTAAAACCGAACTGAACCGTTTTGGTTTAGATGCTTTAGGTGTGTTTTCTGTTTGGTTTGGGTTGGATCGGCTCGACTTGGTTTTTTGTTCGGTTTCGGTTGGACCGGTTCGGCTCGGTTTTCGGTTCGGTTTCGGTCAGAGACCGGTTCGGCTCGGTTTGGGATGGATCGGTACGACTTGGGTTTTAGGTTCAATTTGGGTTGGACCGATCCGACTCGGTTTTTCGATTCGGTTTTCAATCGCTTTTGCTTACCTCTGAGTAAAACTGTACATTTACCCACACTTATTAAAATTTGTAGATAAAACTGTACATTTGCTCACATTTAAAAGGTGTAGGTAAAATAATACATTGCTCACACTTATTAAAAAGTGTAGGTAAAACTAAACTTCTACTTACACTTTTTAAAAAGAGTATGTAAAATTATAGTTTTGCCCACACTTTTAAAGTGTAAGTAAAACACTAGACTTTTACTAACACACTTTATAAAAAGTGTAAGCAAAACACTAGACTTTTACTAACACTTTATAAAAAGTGTAGGTAAAACTTCATATATCCTAACACTTTTTGTAATATGTAAGCAAAACATACACTTTTGCCTACACTTTTTATATTGTGTGGATAAAACTTAAGCTATGCTTACACTTTTTTAAAAAGTGTAAGGATATGTGGACTTTTGCTTACACTTTTTATATGTGTCATTAAAAAAAGTGTCAGCAAAAGACCTTTATCTTGTAGTGATCTATCCTCACCGCTTCATGGCTGTTGTGCTTAAAGGTCCATTTCATGAGTGGGTTAGAACATATTTGCGTGTCATAAAATGTGCTTTAAACAGTAATATGGTATTTACCTATCTGGGCAAGTGGGAATATCTATCTCCTAGTTTTAGATAAGCAAATAGTTAAGAATCTATGACTTTATTGGAACTGGTCCAGCGAAGAATCAAATCTACCATCGAATTGAGTCATTAAAAGAAAACCGAATGATCTTTACAATTATTCTAGTCCCAATTTTGCAACGCTGGAACTTGGAAGCCACACGCCTTTTGTACTGCAAGTCTGCATTGTTTTTCTAAATATCAAACTTCCGTTAAGAAGTAAGAGTTTGCATCAAAGTTGATAATGTAGATGAGGTTATTACACCTAGAAATTAGACTCTTTAATCTAGGTTAAATTTATACATGAACATATTGAGGTTGTATATCCGGTTTCACAAAAATTGTGTATAGCATTGGTTGGAATAAAAAAAACTATAACCTGAGTACATCCAGATGTACACAGTTTGCTAGCAAAAATATAAGAGATTCTATGTACAATCCGAAATATGTAGCGGGATCTTGAATTTATGTATCCTTGTGGCGTCTTTGAAAAATTTCCTGCGAAATGTTCAATGTGGAATCAAATGCTTTTCCTCCTTTACTGCACTTTTTTTAACAGAGGAACAATAGTTGTGTTGGATTTAAACTTTCCAGTTCTGTAAGATTTATCCTCTACGGCATACATTCCTGACATTGACTAGGGGTGGCAATTCGGGTTGGGTTCGGGTTGGCGGGTTCGGGTTGACAGGTTCGCGGGTCAGAAAACCCCAACCCAAACCTGACCCATTTAAATAATCGGGTCAAACCCTAACCTAACCTGTTTACACATAGCCCAAACATGACCCATTTAACCCGTATATATACTAGGGTTAGCGGGTTAAATATGTTACACGGGTTGAATGGGTTAAACGGGTTTTGGGTTACCCATTTAACCCATTTTATATACAAAAGTTAGAACATTACACGGGTTAAACAGGTTTGTGGGTCAACGAGTTTAATCCATTGAACACATATAATAAAATATAAATATTTTTTAATCTAAAAAATATCTTAAACGGGTTGGCGGGTCGACCCGCTTAATTTATTCCCAACCCGAACCTGACCTATTTAATAAACCGGTCAGATGTGTCAACCCAAAACCGACCCGAAATTCATTAAACTCAACCCGAACCTATTAATTTTCGTGTCGGTTTCAGGTCGGGTTTCGTGTCGAGTCAGAAATTGCCACCCCTAAAGGTCATAGCCTACGCGTCACGCCAACTTAAGATTCATGAGAAAAATTACACTACACATGACTTAGAGCTTGGAGCTGTAGTGTTTGCTCTTAAAATATAGAGACATTATTTGTACGGCACGAAGTGCTTTGTGTTCACTGATCACAAGAGTTTGCAACATATTCTAGATCAGAAAGAGTTGAACATGAGACAACGTAGATGGTTAGAGTTGTTGAGTGATTACAACTACGAGATACGTTATCATCTGGGAAAAGCAAACGTGGTGGCGGATGCCTTGAGCCGAAAGGAACGGCTTAAGCCACTACGAGTTCGAGCTTTGGTTATGACGATTAGTCTGAACCTCCCTGTGCAGATACTGCCCTAAAACAAAAGTCCAAAAAACCCGAAAAAACATGAAAATGCAAATAACTCATAAAATACAGTGTTTCGGTGCTCGAAAGTTTCGTACACCGACGGTGTCCGTTTACCATGGCGATCGACTGGTCATGGGCCTGAAACGGAGTCCCGGAGCCCAAATTATGCTACTTTTAGTGAGGCCCTTCTTGTTGCACGATCATGGGCCTCCAAGAACAATATGGCCCGTTCCTCTATGCTTGGGCCCGCATCACCACTACTTGTTCGTGTAAGCATAAGCTTAGATATCTGAACTTATAAACGATTTATTAATGTATGTTGCATGGTACTGATATCGAATCGGATAGCTAGACCTCTTGCAGTTGCAGTGAGTATCTGGAACTCTTAAAATGAATGTAACATGAGTAGCAGATCTTACTGATACAAGAATTTGCTTTGAAAACTGCATTTTCGGTTTAAGTAGCATGTAGCGCATAGTTGTGGTTAGAGGTAAGACGTCATAAATTTGGCAAGTCTGTGTCAACTAACAGGTCATACATTGTATTTTTAGCACGGATCAAGTGGGATTTGGCCGATTCACACACTTTGTCACTTCAGGTGTGGATCATGCTGATCTGTATCAATTTCACACAGTCCAAATACTACTTGCTGTATCGCTTCAGGTGTGGATCAAGGCGTTACCCCCTTGCGAATCATCACAATTCACAAGTCTAGAATCAGCATCTCGCTCATTCAAGCTCTAGCGTAACAGCTAAAGTTTAGAGGTAGTGATCCTATGATACATTAGTATTTTACTTGAATTTAAGTTTGCTTCCTTCAACCGCAAGCTCTATCGTTGGACAAGCTGGGCTCAACTACCCGAGCAGACGATACATTCCTGAGACTGGGCAGAGCGCACCATGTATCTATACCCATAAATCTAACATGATCAATCTATATCAAGGCTTAGTCCATCAGATTACCAACAATAAGGAAAGAAATGAAAAGATTGATTTCATATTCGAAAACACAATTTTTCTCAAACAATAACGAAACATAAGCACTCGGTCAAAAACAAGACGAGAACCAGTACCACAAGTAACACAAACCAGAACATGACGCCATTACTTTTAACTAATCATACAAATACCAGACCGCAACTTTCTTAATTTCTCCAGTTACCTTCTGCATCACCACCTCCCCTTGAGTAACGGGCGCCGCCGTCGCCGCCACCATATCCACGGTCACGACCACCACCTCCGTAACTACCACCACCGCCTTCGCGTCTTCCACCACCATAACCACCACCACCACCACCATAACCACCGCCATCGCGTCTTCCACCACCGCCGCCACTTCCACGTGACTGCGCCTCATTGACAGTGATATTTCGCCCGTCGAGACTCTGACCGTTCATCGCTTCAATAGCGTCTCTCATCGCTTGTTCGTCCTTAAATGTCACGAATCCAAACCCTCTGGATCTTCCAGTCTCCCTATCATTAATAATCTGTTCGCACATTTATAAGAACAAATTTAATCCAAATATTCGATACAAAAACATAATTTCCGCAAAAGCACAAAGAATAAGGAGGCATTTGGATTAATTTATTTTATGCATTATCGGCAATGTAAGATAGGCGAAAGATGGTAAGCTCGCTTTTTTTGGCTTATGAGCTTAACGTGTTTGGATTAGCTTATTTTATGAGCTTATCATGCGATTTTGGAAAGTCGATAAACTCACTATTAGATTCATGTTGGGGGGGTGCTTGTTTGAGCTTATTTTTCTGGCTTATATGTTTCAATAAACCTAACAAGCACAAATTTTGAACTCATGAGCTTATCAGTTATCAACTAGAGCTTATGCTCATAGTCTCAAAAAAATCAGTTTATTAAGTTTTTTCAAAGTTCAATAAGCTCGTAACCCAGATAAATAAGCTTAAACAAACATCAACTTGGGGTGTTTGTGATATAAAAGGGTCAATATAAACTCATAAATTTCATAATAAGCTCGAAAAAACAAAAATAAGCTTATGAAAAACATAAGCCGAAATCATATAAACTCTAAGAGGGTGTTTGTTTCGGCTTATGGCTTATTTGGTTTTAGGCTTACGTTTCATAAGCTCACTTTTTCTGCTTATATAAAGCCATAAAAAGTGAGCTTACGAACCATAAGCCCAAAAACAAATAAGCCATAAACCGGCTATATATGCCGAAACAAACACCCCCTAAGCTGAGAGATAAACTTAAACAAATAACTCTTGTAAGCTCAAGAAATCGGCTTTTCCAAATTTCAATATATAAGCTAATAAACCCATTAAAACCCTATATCAATATTTTCTTATTTTATTTTTATCAATTTTTTTTTTTAACTTTTTGACCGACTAATCAACACCGATTAAACCAACTTAACACACACTCTAACCGTATAAAGTCATCCATCCATGTATCAATAAATTTAGTCCCATGCATAAACAATAAGAAACATACCATTTAAGGAAATAAAAGTAGTAACACAATAGTTTTAACAAACATAACCTTGGACTCCAAAACCTCGCCATATTTAGAAAAAGCTTCTTCAAGAGCTTGATCAGTGGTGGCCCATGCAAGACCACCGACAAAACACCGGAACTCCACGTCACCAGACGCCATTATTATTAAAAGACACTGATTTTGAGATAAGATATAAAAGGAAAGGATGACACCCTAGGATATCACGCCATGTGATTATATAAGTGAACTAGCTAGCTATGGTTACTTTTTGCATGCCATGAAATGATGTAAATCTAACCATGGTTTAGTTTGATGTCGAGATATTTTCATGCTTGAGTCAACTACAAGACTACATGGGATCATTTTTTATGAGCACACAATGTCAACATCTTAAAAAGCATCTTAAGAGCAACTCGAATGGCAAAGCTTTTCATGACTTTTTACTATTTTACCAAGTCTTTTGAAAAGTTTTTTTACCATTATGACTAAACTTTTACAAAAGCTTTTTATGAAAGAATTGGTGTTTACTAAGTCATTGCTAAAAGCTTTTGCACTCTCATCACATCAATTAATGTAGTTATTTTATATATAAAAAAGCTTTTGTAAAAGCTTGTTAGCATTGGAGGCAACATTTTTACAAGATTTTTTAACATTCAAACATTAATGAAAAGAAGATTCAATAAATGCAAAAAGTCTTTTAAATTTTGAGCATTGGAGATGCTCAAGTATTTAATATTAGAGCCACAGACACTATTTTTTGACTGTCACGTCAGCGCCATATCAACATAACACCAACACAACTCCCCTTATCATAACACCAAATAACACCAACACCACTCCCCTTATCATAACACCACTCACTTTTTTATTTTCATAAAACCCCCTAAACAATTATTTCATTATTTTAACAAACAAATCATTTCATTCATAATTAAACATACAAATTACATAAAAAAACACATTACGAAATTAAAAAAAAACAATACGAAATAAAAAAACATTACGGAAAAAAATAAAAACATTACGAAATAAAAAAAATACTCGTCTTCGTCTTCGTCGTCCTCGTCACCCAAATCATTTCTCATTTTGTTTTTGCTTAATTGTTTTTGCTTCTTGATCCAATAGGCGTTGTCGTCGTCCAAACCTTTGGTGCTAGTAGCTAGAAACCTCAACTCCTCAAACCGCATTAGTGTGCGGTCTTTTTCGGCATGAGCTTCGAAAGCCCTTTCGGCAGCTTCCCGTTTCAGACGAAGCTCCTGCTCCATTACCTCCCCGAATTGGGTTGACGCGCTACTTCCACCGGTGCTCGCCGTGGCGTCGGATTTGGTTTTCTTGGCGGGCCGTGGTTTGCCAGCCGGATAGATCCTCTTGGGTAGCCCCGGGGACGTCTCCGGTTAAGTCAACTTGTTCGGGTGCGTCCCATTTCGGGTGGAATCTCAAAATAGCCCAAGTATCTTCTTGAGAAAACGAGACCCCTTTATGCTCGTCACGGTAAATACTTTGAGCCCGTTTCAAAAAATCCACATCGTTTTCGCCACTTTTCCCCAAACGTTTGGCCCGTTTGTACGCGGCGTTGAACTTTTGGCAATTGGCATTCAACGTATGCCATTTGCTAGTCAACATATCCTTTGTACTTTTTTGAAAATTTTTCGAATTGAACTCGTTCAAAACCCGATACCAAAACGTTTCATGCTTTTGTGACTTTCCGACATTATTATCTTCTGAAACGGCCACGTAACATGTTGCAAGCAATTCTTCTTCGACCGGTAGCCAACGGCCCGCTGCTACCGGCTCTTGGGGCTCGTCTTCAACATTTTTCCCCCTTCGGGCTTTAGTTTTCTTGCGACCGCCTTTTTTTGGCGAATCGACTTGTTGAGGTTGAGTGAGTGATTGGGAAGTTTCTGAGTTGAATGATGGTGGGTTTTGTTGTAGATCTTGGAATTCACGGTTTAGGACTTGTGATTGTTGCCATCGGAAAAAAGCTTGTTGTTGTTCTTGTTGGTATTGTTGAAACTGTTCCGGCGTCATCGACCCGGTGAGGAGATTCATAAAACCGTTGTTGGGAAATTCAGACATTTTTTTTATTGCTAAAAAGATGTATATTTGTATTTGAAGAGTGGTGAATTTGTATGTGAATTTGTATTTGGTTATGTGTTGTATATATAGTGAGTTGTGTGTGTGTGTGGGGGGGGGGGGGGGGGGGTAAAATGATTTTTTTTTTTAATTCAGCCGTTTCAGGGGGGTAAAATGAAAAAAATTTAATTTAAAAAAAAAAACTAGCCGTTAGGGGCTAAAATGAAACTTTTCAAAATTGGGAGGGAATAGGTAAAATATAAACTAACCGTTTCAGGGGGTAAAATGATTTTTTTTTAAACACACCCCAACGCGCGTTGGCCGGCCAACGCCGGGCCCAACGCCGTTGGGCAACGCCGGCCAGCGGTGTAGTAACGCCGACCAACGCCGTTGCCGGCGTTACTACACCTAGCTCTCTTAAATGTACCTTTTACCCTTAATACATGCTAAAAATAGTTAAGATAATCTCTAATAAATCATGCAGTTACCCCTTATATACAATATCGAAGTAAACGACAATGTTTTAAAGAGGGCATGGGCTAGTTGTGAGTAGCATTTTCTCAAACGACGTCGTTTATGAGTGATCCGATGTCAATTTGGATCATCTCTAGTTCAATATATTGCTTCACCTAAACGGTGTCATTTTAGTCTTACCTGATGTATATAGTGGCGGGAGACAAAAAACACGCGCTTGCACACAGAAACAGAAACACACATGCACATACAAATACTTACCGATACATACACAAGCACATAAAGGAGAATCAATACATAACTCACATACAAACTATTAGATTCGGAGCAATAACAGATTGAATGTAAATGATAGCTTTTTATTTGTTTGCTTGATTAGTCATTGACGGTGATAAAGATTAGGATTTTTGAGGATCAAAATTGTTGATTCATGACATAGGACTGTTGAATGATGCAAATTTTAAGTTTGTTTCTAATTTTATCGTTTAAAGTTACAATTGTTTTAGGGGTTTTGGGTGAAGACATGATTGAGGTACCTGATTTTGATTTAGTTATTGAAATTGTTAGTAAAAATTATAGTCACATATGTTAGGGTTTGTGTCTGTTGTTAATTGGATAGGTAAGTCGGCTTCATGTTGTAGTCGTATAGGTTTTTGTATATCTACTTTGGATGCGGTTTTTGCATGTTACGATATTGCGTGTTTTCGGTTGGTTTAGTTATCCTTTTATAGAATGCGAGACTAAAGAGTTTTGTTTAATCTTTGGTTGATATGATGATGCGATCATTTGATAATTTGTTAAACTCGAGAATGCGAGACTAAACAATTACGTTTAATCTTTGCGTTGATATGATGATTCGGTCATTTAATGATTTGTTAAACTCGAGGTTAAATTAGGCGATGTTTTGTATTAAAGTTACTAAAAAAACTGTGTCGTTTAAGGTTTGTGCTTGATCGTTTAAGGCTTTGTACGTATTTGAAAATAATAGAATTACCAGTAGTTTTGTGAGATTATAGTTTATAGCGGCACTACATTATCGAGTGTGTTTGGGTTTTAAAGTTATGAAATCACTGGTTTTTTATGATATTATGTTTTATGGCACTTGATGTAGGTGTTTGTTTAATTCTTAATCCATCGTGGAGACGTGTAGTGGTTTTATACGCTGTGAAATGGTGTGAGATAACACTGATGGTAGTATGTAAATGATATTTATGAAAATGTTGTGCATGTCTTGTTGTTTTGGGTAAGTGAGAGTCGTTTAGCACTGATACAAACTAGTGCAATCATAAGTAATGTAAAGTGTGTTTTGTTTGGGCGTGGCAAACCGAAAGTGTATTTTTATTTATGTGTCTGTGAACTTTGCGACCGTGTTTAGTGTAATGGGCCTCATTAACTATGTCTCCTTATTTTTTAAAGATTTTTTCAGGTTCCCGTCGATGTTGTTAGCAAGGGTAATACATGCACGCTGCAACTCAGGGGTTTGGGCCAAATAAAACAACGAAGTCACGGGTACATGTTCTTCGTCGTAAATTTGTAGTTTTTTATGTGTGTGTTTTAAATGTTGTGGTGGTGTGCTTTTTGGATTGATTTGGTTACCCTTTTATATAATACCAAACCAAACAAAAGCGTTCAATTGTTGTGTCGATGTCACGATTATGTTATTAGTTGATTTATAGATGTTGTTTTGAAAAGTAAAGATTGGAACGACTTTTTTGGGTGTCACTTGTTGAAAGTGTGTCGTTTAAGGTTCGTGCTTGGTTGTATAAGGCTTCGTCTGTGTTTCAAAGTAATAAAAGTACAACCAATTTTGATGTGTTATAGTTTATAGAAACAATGTGGATTTGGTTATGGCAATAATTGTGTCGTATAAAGATTATGTTGGATCATTTAAACACCACTAGAAAATGGAGCTACAGCGACGGAATTTCCGACCAACATATTTCCGTCGCAAATTACCGACGAAGTTTCGTCAAATTAGCGAGTGATATTTTAATCAATTTTTAGCGAAGCTTTTCAGACGGAATTCCGACAAAATTCCGAGGGATATTAATATCGACGGAAATCCGTCGGTATTTGACTTATATTGCGACCACATTCCGACAGGGTACCGACATCTATGTTTACCCGTCGCTATTCGGTCGGAAAAGATGTTAACTAGTCAGCCGTTGTAGAAGAAGATGAGTCGATTGTCTTGGTTTATCTAAAACAAGTTTGACTGCTTTGGCCTAACTTTTGGTATTAAACTTATTTATTAGTCCATCAATTTTTTTATAAAGCCCAATCTACTTAAATTTACTATTTTTGCATAAAGTTTGTATAAAATTTATTATTTATAAAGTCCATCCATTACACTATTTTTTTTTAAAAACTACATAAATATATAGAAAAAAAATATTTCAAAAATAAAAAGTGTTTTTTATATTATAATAAAATTTTATTCAGCTTTATATATATATAAATATAAAAAATATATATATATTTATATAAATTCGGTTTTCGGTTCGGTTCTCGGTTCAGACGGCCAAACCCATATCCAACCCGAGAACCAAATTTGTAGTTCGGTTTTGCCATATTCGGTTCGGTTATTAGTTCGGTTCGATTATTTTCGCTTCAGTTTCGATTTCGGTTTTCGGCTTTTTCGGTTATTTCGGTTTTTCTGCTCACCCCTAAAATACATCAAAGTTTTCACATATTACAAACTTAAGTAAAATACATTCCAAATACCCATTTATTGCAAACTTAATTAAACTTTTCAAACTTATAAACTTATAAACTCTTAAAAGATACTGAAATGTTTTATAATGGGCCTATATGTCCGTTTGGAAATGGTTCATTTTCAGATCTCATTCCATAATTTCTTAAAGGCCCATTCCCAAAATTTTCAGATCATTTAAAATTTTCATTTTCAAATCTCATTTCCAAAATTTTCTATCACTGTTCCATCGTTTAAAGGCCACCGTCCGCCGTCGCCTCGACCGCCGTCGATCACATCGCCGCCGTCGACAACAACGCCGCCGTCCGCCGTCGCCTGACGTCGACCATATCGTCTTCATCAAGGTTTAACTCCGATTATTTTTGCTTAAATGTTTATTATTATGCTTAAATTTTAGTGAGGATGTGTTTGGTGAATGTTTGCTTATAATGATTGCTTATAATGATTGTTAATTGAATTGAATTGTTAGAAGTAGATATATTTGCTTATAATGATTGTTAATTGAATTGAATTGTTAGGAGTAGATATATTTGCTTATAATGAATGCTGATTGTCGAAACACATATCACTAAGATGTGTTTGGCACCGAGATGTGTTTGGCATGCTATGTGTTAGTGGTTTCGGCTTAGAGAGTGCCGCAACAACAAAGTTGTTGCCACATCAACATAATGCTGATAACACAAAATATCAGTGTTGATACAGTGCTATGGCCAAGTCGTGTCGATAATTAAATTAACTTAGCTAAGTCATGGCGATACTAACTTGGTATAGATATTTTGATCTCTTACATGGTGTGGTAAGGTGAGTTGAAATGGATGTCTTAAGCTCAACTAGATTATATAACTTGATTGTAAAAAAGTTGGTGTAAATATTTTGATTTGTACAAACAAACAAAAAATTAGAACCAAATCTGCTTTTACTTAAATCTTCAGTTGGAGATTTGTTTAACTGTTAACTTCATATTTACTGTCCGATACGACTTTTGATAACATTAGTTAGTACAGTGTGCGTGTATGTTTCGGATGGATCACTTCTCATTTTAGAGATCATTTGCACCACCATCCACTCGTCTTAGCTTTTTTATTATTGGAATATATGTCATAACAGTCTTATAGTACTAGTCTAGATAATAATGTATGGAAATATTGTCTGGTGTTATACTGGTATGTGTTCCAACTTACGGATTTATTTTATCTCGCATGTGTCCTTTTTGCTTGGAATCATTCCTATATTTGTTTCTTGAATACTTTGGATGTCATAGTATCTTCTAATGTTCATTTGCTTGTGTCTTTTAGATGCAGCCATTCAGACAATAGTTTGGTTGAATTGGAACTTGAGACCACTAATGAAGATGATCAGGTTGTTTTACTGAAAGGAGGCCTCACAAAGTCAGTATCAAGCAGGCAGCCTGCTGCAATTCTCAAAGCAAACCTAATTAGGTTCCTAAATTATTTGATGGTTTCTTAACGTTTTTATCCGTTGTTTTTCAGCAAGACTTTTAGCTTACAATCTGCACATTTGGATTTTCAGAATTGTGACGATGGAAGAGTCTTTTCTAATCAAAAATCAAGCAACCTTAAGAGCAATGTAAGTCATGAAACTTGGATCTCTTTTTTTATGGGTCAATTCTTTGTTAAGCCGATGCAACAATCACATATGAATTTACTACCTCATGTAGGTCTGAATTTGGGGGAATCTTATTCTATTTCTACTTATGTGACCATACCAGCTTAATTCCGAAAACAGGAAAGGTTGTTACTTCATAAACTTAACCTTTATTGGTGTATTTTTGATGACTATTTTTGGTTCCAACTTTTTGTTTGTTTGTACAGAACTACAATGGACAACATCACAGTTGGAAACGATTTATCGGTTAAGCCGTATACCCCAAGTTGGATAGATCAAGCCCATTAGGATAACATGATTGATAGGCTGTGGAATACATCAAGATGGAAAAAAAAGTCAAATGTGACTCGACAAAACAGATTAACCGAAGTAGATGGTAAAGTGTCGAAACATACCGCCGGATCCAAGACCATTCTTCAACACAAGTTCCAAATGGTAAATTTTATATTAGTTAATATACCTTTAAAATTTTATACATTAATAAACTTCTAACTAATGAATTTTGTTAAAGGAAAAACAAAAAAAAGCGGCATGTTAGCGTATTAGAAGCTTACCATCGTACTCATACAAGCACAAATGTGTCGAGTGAGGTGTTAGGAAGCGGAATGGATATGCAGAACGCGAGAGTACGTTACAACTAGCTCAAAAAGATTGGCGGTAATTTTTTTTTTATCTCATGTGTATTAAATGATGTACTTAATCAGTGAATATTATTTACCAAAATTTTAAATTTATCATAGAATGTCGTTGAGGCTGCTATGGAGGAGAAACATGGACCAGACGCTAGTGATCATCCACCCAATGACTTTGATCTATGGGGAAAGGCTACTAGGGGGAAGAAGAAAGGAAAATTAGTTGGGTTGGGTACAAAAGGGGATCCGAGGGTCATGGTGACCCGTACATCAGCAACATCAAGTTTCAGTTCGACATCTAATGAACAGGTTTGCCTAGTTATTAATTTCACCAACATATTTTATTAATTTCATAAACAGGAAATAATGGACGATAAGAACAGATTATTAGATGTTTTTTTAATGCCTTTGTCTACCCCTCATTGGAAATCCTTGTCTAGCTTTCTTGAACTTTAGCCAACATTTAGCCACATAAGCAGATGCTACTGGAACTCACATAGGCAGCCTTTCGGTTTTATATTGCCAAACAAATAGCGCTTAAAATGCAATGCAAGGTGTTTTTACATACAAATGCGAGATATTTGCTGTTAAAAAAGTAGTAAATATTCGTGCCAGCACCTATAGGAGCACTGATTTGAAGTCCAATTGGATAATCAGATGATTAGAGCCTCTGAAAATGGCTGTATCAGGCCATCCAAACGCCCCCATAGCACAAATGGCTTTGGTGGTTGATGTCTTATAACTTTATTAATACACATAAACCAGACAAAAACTTAGCTTCAATTTCGATGTAGTTTGAATGGCACTACAATACTGCATGACACTTGTACATTCAAATATATGGAGACCCTTTGAAGTCTTCAGTGAAATCTAGGTACTATAGCACTTAAGCATTTTTTATGTACCTTTTTGTTGTATAGGTTTATGTTACCCTGAATGACAAGTGTGTTGTGATAATCACACAATTCACACACTTGCAGCCAATGTGATCTCTGAGTTATATTTAAAACTTACAGTTATTTGTTTTTTTTGTTTTGGCCCCTTTTGCCGAGGGTTGTAAACATGGTGTTTGTATATATATAAATTTACGATTCGTAGTATGCAATTGGTTAGATGCCAACAGATAATAATGAAATAATGAAATTGAGAATATGATTTGGATCTTGTTTTGATAACTTATTCTCAAAGTAATTAGCAGATTCAGGTTAAAGTGATTATTAGCTTCAGCTATTTGACCAAAATATGTTTTTGATCTTGTTTTGATAACTTATTCTCAAAGTAATTAGCAGATTCAGGTTAAAGGAAAACTGAATATTAACATACATGTAATTTAGTTAGCTTCTGAGTCAGGGTGTTGCAATCACTTTAACACTATGATCCTGAGTCTGTTATTTGACTACTTAATTCGTAAGTACATATGGTTAAAGTAAGCAGATTCGGGTTATAAGAAAGCTGATTATTAACTATATACTAATAAGGTTCACTCTTTTCCTGCCATATTAGTGATTTAATTTCCAATAAGGGTACCCGAAGTTAATCACGTTCTTCATCACGCGTCAGTTGAAAATAATTAAATTCATAATACAAGTGTGCAGGTTGTTAAATGAATGGATCGGAGAGGTTGGGTAATGGGTCAGTATGGGTTTCCCCTTTTATTCTTATTTTCTTATTTTAAACAAAGAGATATGTTTTAAGCTTTCTAATAGGACTTGATACAATGTAGGTACAAACTTTGGAAGAGATAATAAGAAGATTGAAAAAGGAAAACACACAAATAAGATCACAGAACCAAAGAGATGCAAATTGAGATTCAACGACAAGTGGAGCAACAAGTACTAGAGCACATGCAACAACGAGAATTAGAGGCGAATGCTCGTGAACAAGCTCGAGATAGAGAATGGAAACAAAGAATAAATGACATTAACTCGGTCTTAAGAAAGTTTACAGATTCCCGCCCCCTTAGTTGGATAATGTCATGCCATTTGAATACTTAGATTAAAAACTCCAGTTTCATCATTTGGATGGTGTAATTTGCATATCTATTCAACTATAACTTGTGATTTGAATGTTAAATGAATGTTTTATTTGAATGTTTAATCTTGAATTGTCCATTTCTGGTTATTGGTTGTTTTTGGTTTATTTTAGATGCAAATAAATGTTTAATCTTGTGATTTAAATGTTAAACTCTAAGCTGTTTCTGACGGAATTGTGGCTGTTTACTGACCACAATTACCGATAGATTTCTGACAAAGTATTTACCGACAGATTTCTGAAAAAATTTACCAACGGTATTCCGACCCATTTTTTTGTCGCTGTTTCCAACTGAATTCTGACAGATAGCAGTTACCGACCATGAATTCACCAACAAACTGTTTTCGTCGCAAATTTGTCGGAAACAGCTTATACCGACGGATTTCTGACGGAATTGGCTGTCGCTATAGACCTGTTATGTTGTAGTGAAAGGCCTATCTATATTTTAAAATATTTATGTTACCAGTAGTTCGGTGCAGTTGTTTGGTGAAAATGGTTGGTTATTGATTATACAACCTGTGTATTATCATGCTTGCTATAAAGTGTATTTTATTTGAGTCTGGAAAAACGGATACGTGTTTTTACGTCTGTGTTTATGTTTTTTAGAATTTCAGAACTTTTCAATCGTGTTTATAGTCGCAACACTAATTAAGTTTTTGTTTTACGTAAGAACTGATTTTTTTTGATATTCTTGTTGATGTCGTATTCATTGTCGTTTCGTTGAATAACTTTTTCATTCCACGTCTTTCGTTGTCGCTTCATGAATTCGATTACACCGTATTTGCTTGTAGTCACCATCAGTTGGATGTGAAATTAACTTAACAAGTGTCACCCATATCCTGTCAACAATATAATATCCCCATATGTAACTTACACCGTTAGCCACAAATGGAACCTCTAGTTCTTTTCCGCCTGTGAGATTGTTGAATATAAGAGATTGATGTATAGCGTCGATGTCATTGTTTGCCCCACAAACAACAAAGAAATCATGTTATACTACAAGTATCGTGACGCAACAACTTCCAACAAAAAGAATGTGTTCCAACCACAATTACGTCTACAAAATTAACCGCGATATGCAGTTGGACAACCAAACTACTCCCAATCGGTGCAATAAAGGTTTCCTAACTGTTGGTCCTTTTAAATGAGATAATAACTTATTAGATTAAGCTAATCTCATTCCATGGCAACAAAGTGTTTCTAGTTTAACTCTAAATATAACAATATACGAACAAGTTAAACTAAACAATATCAAAGTGCTTTTCAACATATAGGTTCTTATTAAAATCAAAGTACTTTTCAACATGTTTTGATTGTTAATAGAAAAACAAGTTGAATGACAATTTTGGTGATCTCCTCTCAAACTTAAACACTAACCAAGGTTATATGTTTAAGATTAAACTCCTACACTAAACTGAAGCTGAAGCTCAGTAGTACTTAAGTTTGATTCGAGGATGTTGTAGCACTTGTTTAATGCATGATTAGTTTTCTCTATATTGACGCTTTGTGTTATGAGGATCAATCCTCTGTCACCCCTCGTGTTTCTGCCATTGTCGGGGTGTGATAGATTGTTAATCAGAGCCAAGGTTATATAGAATTAGGTAGTTTGGCCTAGACTATTAGCTAAAAACCTTCATATAGTTGCATGATAGGATTTATGTGTGCGGTGTTCCGCTTATTCTTGCTTTTGCGTATATCTATATTATCTATCTTTATTATCTATCTATATTATCTATCTATATCATCTATCTTATATTTAGCTATCTTATATTATGTATATTATATCCTTTATTATATATATCATATATTATATATATAGTCTATCTTATATAACATCTATCGTCTATCAAACTAGATGAGTCGCTCACTGAGATGTGTGGGCTAGATACTAAGTACAACTGGGAAAGGAGGCATTTATAAATACGGTGGCCAATGTAATTATGAATGTGTCACAACCCACGTGTACTTGGCTATCCTATTCGCTCAATTCGGCGTTGACACCTTAGGATTGTATATCTGCGTACTATAGTATATTAGGACCATCTATATGCGAAATCTCCCTCCTACCGAACGTTACTGGTTTACCCCCTCCAGAGACAATGCCGCCAAGGATTATGACACGAAGTGCAGGTCGCAGACTGCTGCCCCACGAGTAAAGGAATGGGTAGACGGGCTTTGTTTGAGGAGGTGGAAGGACTAGAGACCAACGAGCAGAGTGGTTGGACGAACTGTTGAACCTAGGTTGGTCAAGGAGGTGACCGAGTTATTGAGGCGAATGGAGGCGATTGACAAAAGTCCCTGACATCTCACTCCATTGCTCAGTAATTGCAAAACTACTTCTACCATCATTGCTCAAGTATGTAACCATGCCTAGCAACATCCAGGTAGATGTTAGCGATTGCTAACGTGAGCAATTGTAGAAATTGTTGTATCGTGATAAGGAGTTTTTATGTGTAAATACCTAAAGGATTATGATGGGAAGGGTGGTGCGATAGTCTACACTTGCTGGATCGAGAAAATGGAATCGCTTCAGGACATGAGTGGGTGTGGAGCTAACCAGAAGGTCAAGTACACTACTGGTTCATTTATTGGTAAGGCACTAACATAGTGGAATACCCATGTCCAGACGAGAGGTCGAGAATCCGCAGTTGGCATGACCTGGGAAGATTTTAAGGATTTGATGAGAAAGGAGTTTTGTCCTAATAATGAGATGCAGAAGCTGGAAACCAGGTTTTAGTGTCACGTAATGGTTGGAGCTGGCCATGTTGCATACACTGATCGTTTCCATGAACTTGCTAGGTTATTCCCTCATTTGGTTACCCCCGAGAACAAAATAATTGAGAGGTACATCTATGGCCTTGCTCTACAGATCTGTGCGATGGTGGCAGCAATGGAGCCAACAACAATTCAGAGTGCTGTGTTAAAAGCTGGAATGCTAACTGATGAGGCAATTAGGAATGGATCGCTGAAGAAGAATACTAAGAAGAGAGGAGATGGTGATGAGTTGAGTAGAAAGTAAAATGTTAGGGATGATAATAAGAGATCTAGGACTGGTAGGGTGTTTACCACAATCACTAATCCTATTAGGAAGGAGTACACGGGTATGACACCCAAGTGTACAAACTGTAGCTTTCACCATAACCCCGAGATGCCTTGTCGTAAATGTACGAACTGCAATCGTTTAAAGCATTTTGTTAGGGATTGCACGGTGGGGCCTAGGATGGTGACCCCTGTAAATGCTAGAAACCCGACGACTGCTCGAGGGGCATGTTTTGAGTGTGGTGGTACTGATCACTACAAGGCCGCCTGCCCTAGGTTAAACCGAGCACCTAGACTAGGAGAAAACCATCAAGACCAACCTATGGCTATTGAAGGAGGTTAAGGTCGTGGAAATAATGGCAATCAGGCACGTAGAGGAGCATTCATGATGGGAGAAGAGGAAGCTCGCTTAGACCCGAACATTATGATGGGTACGTTCACTTTAAACAACCGTTATGCTACAACACTATTCAATTCCGGTGCCGACTATAGCTTTGTTTCCACTACTTTCATACCTCTGTTAGACATAGAGCCTAGTGACCTAGGTTTTAGCTATGAGATTGAAATAGCTAGTGGGAAACTAGTAGAAATCAATAAGGTTATACGCGATTGTAAGCTGGAGATAGAAGGTCATACATTTGATATTGACTTGATACCATTTGGACATGGGAGTTTTGATGTAATCGTAGGAATGGACTCGTTGTCCCGACACAAGGCCAAAATCGTTTGCCACGAGAAGGTAGTTAGGATTCTGCTACCACATGACAAGATACTTAGAGTCTTAGGAGAAAACTCCAAAGAGAAGGTGAGATACCTCATGAGTGCAAAGACCAAAGATCTAAAACTGAAGGACATTGTCGTAGTTAGGAACTTTCTTGAGGTATTTCTTGATGACCTATCAGGATTACCGCCATCTTGAGAATTTAAGTATTGCATCGACTTAATCCCTGGAGCCATGCCGGTCGTAAAGTCTCCCTATCGTTTGGCGCCTTTTGAAATGGTAGAGTTGTCAAGTCAACTCAAAGAACTCTAGGATAAGGGCTTCATTCGACCAAGTTCGTCGCCATAGGGAGCACCGGTATTATTCGTCAAAAAGAAGGATGGTTCACTTAGAATATGTATAGACTATAGGGAGTTGAATAAGCTAACCATCAAGAACCGTTATCCCCTCCCTAGGATAGATGACCTGTTTGATCAGCTGCAAGGATCACAATATTTCTCTAAGATAGACCTTCAGTCCAAATACCATCAACTGAGAGTGCTCGAGGATGACATACCAAAGACTGCATTTAGAACTCGATATGGACATTTTGAGTTCACAGTAATGCCCTTTGGTTTGACGAATGCACCAGTGGTATTCATGGACTTGATGAACCGAGTGTGTAGACCTTACCTAGACAAGTTTGTTATAGTATTCATAGATGATATTTTGATCTACTCAAGGACAAAGGAAGAGCATGAGATGCATTTAGGGTTAATCTTAGAACTGCTCAAGAAGGAGAAACTGTATGCCAAATTCTCTAAGTGTGAATTCTGGTTGTAAGAGGTACAGTTCCTTAGGCATATGAGTAATGGAAATGGTATACATGTTAACCCCAGTAAGATTGAAGCTGTTAAGAATTGGGAAGCCCTTAGGACTTCATCCGAAGTTCGTTCATTCTTAGGGTTAGCAGGATATTATCGTTGATTCATTGAGAATTTTTCTAGGATCGCTAAACCGCTTACTATCTTGACTCAGAAGAATAAGCCCTATGTCTGGGGTGAGGAACAGGAAGAATCATTTCAAATCTTAAAGGATAAGCTATGTTATGCGCCTGTTCTAGCTCTCCCTGATGGACCAGAAGATTTCATAGTATACTGCGATGCGTCAGGCTTAGGATTAGGTGGTGTACTTATGCAGAAGGGTAGAGTGATCACATATGCATCTAGGCAATTGAAGATACACGAGAAGAGATACACTACCCATTATTTGGAATTGGGTGCAGTTGTATTTACTCTTAAGATATGGAGGCACTATCTGTATGGGACAAAGAGTATCATATACACTGGCCACAAGAGCCTTCAGCACATCTTTAATCAGAAGGAATTGAATATGCGTGAACGTCATTGGATAGAACTATTCAACGACTACGAGTATGAGATTCGCTATCATCCGGGTAAGGCAAACGTAGTAGCAGATGCACTAAGTAGAAATGAGAGGATTAAGCCTAGGAGAGTTCAAGCAATGAACATGACCATTCAGTCGAGTATCAAGGATAGGATACTAGCGGCTCAGAATGAAGCATCTGAGGTTGTTGATGCACCAGTAGAAATGCTACGAGGGCTAGACAAACAGATATAGCTTAGGAGTGATGGAGCATGGTATTATCTAGATCAAATATGGGTCCCTTTGATAGGTGATGTGAGAACCTTGATAATGGATGAAGCCCATAAGTCAAAGTATTCAGTTTACCCAGGAGCTGATAAGATGTACTATGACCTTAGGGATAGGTACTGGTGGCCAGGAATGAAGAAAGATATATCCCTGTACGTTAGTAAGTGCTTAACTTGTTTGAAGATTAAGGCTGAATATCAGCGGCCATCCGGCTTGCTGCAGCAACCTGAGATTCCCGAGTAGAAGTGGGAGAGAATAGCCATAGATTTTGTCACGAAGTTACCAAGGACCAGTAGTGGGCATGATGCAATCTGGGTCATCGTTGATTGATTGACTAAGTCTGCTCATTTTCTACCAATTCGAGAAGGCTATAAGATGGATAGGCTAGCTAGACTTTACCTTAGTGAAATCATAGCTAAGCATGGCGTACCAATCTCGATCATATTCGATCATGATAGTCGCTTTACATCAAGGTTTTGGCAGTCGATGCATGAGGCATTAGGAACTAGGTTAGACATAAGTACGGCTTACCATCCATAGACCGATGGTCAAAGCGAGCGTACAATTCAAACCTTGGAAGACATGCTCAGAGCGTACGTCATGGACTTCAAGGGAAGTTGCGACGTTCATCTTCCATTGGTCGAGTTTTCCTACAATAACAACTACCATTCTAGTGTGAGATGTGAATCGTTTGAAGCACTTTATGGGAGAAAGCGCCATTCACCAATCCTATAGGCAGAAGTTAGAGAAGGACAGTTGATAGGATAGTGTGTTGATCCTACTTCAATATATCTTTAATTCCTTATGCTTGTTAAGGTTTAGTTATTCTAGATAAATCCAACACAACTATATTAGAAACTTTGTTGAATATATTAAAGATTATGCGAAATCTAATCTTTAATCAATAAGAAGAATTCTTAATGAAACAGTAACATAAAACAATATAATTCAACAATAAAAGCTCCAATATTATTATTACAAATAATACAAATACTCTCCTAGTATTATGGTTACAAAACCTTGAAGCTATGAATTATA
>BQNB010094039.1:0-26215 GCA_026074375.1 Tanacetum coccineum | reverse complement strand
TAAAATTATTTTCATAAACACTTTAAATCAGTAATGAAATTGTTTTCTTAGGTTAGATTTCATTATATAAAAAGTTTGAGCATAATTTCTTTGTTCCTACACCAGGGGAGTTTTTCCCTTTTTCTTGGATTGTTATACTTTGATCCAAACTTTGATCCAAGCCTTCCTAGGTTTGGATTTTGTTGCTAGGTGTTCTTAGACACTCAATAGGAGTGTCTAGTGCAGAGGTAACCTTTTAAGGACATCTGCAATTTAGTTTTGCCCTTTGTCAATTGCATCAGCAGTTTGCCTTTACATTTGAATTTAAGCTAGCTTAATTAAGTTTTAGGTTTTAAAATTCAATAAGATTTTAGTTTAGATATAGGATAAGTTAGTTTAAAACTTGTTTATTTCTATCTTATTTCTTAGGATAAATTAGCTTTTAAATTTCATAAAAGCCTCCAAAAAAGCCAAAAACAGTAGTAATAAAAGATTAGCTTTTAAATCTAGAATTTTAGCTTATAGAATTTGATTTTAAGCAATAGGTTTATAGCTTATATGTGGTTTGTCTAGTTTTCAAAAGCTCAGCCTTTGGAATAGCTTATTAAGCTTTTTAGCTTATTTAGTTTTTAAGCTTTTAGAGTAAATTTCTGAGTTTACTATTTTGATCATTAGATTTAGAGATCTTTCAGTGTTTTCAGTTAAGTTAGCTTTTCATAATTAGCTTTTACACATCTTAAGCTTTCTAGAGTAACTTTTGGTTTTAAATTTGAGCTTATAATGAGTAGTGTGCAAGCTTTTGAATGAAAACTAGCTTTTTGGTCTTTAAAACCCAACTTTCTATAATAGCAGCTTCATAAGCTAATTTTTAGCTTATTATTGACTTAGAGCTTAAGGTGCCTTCATTAAAAATGCTTAAAAAGTGACCTCTACAATTTTAAGCTTTTAGTTTTGGAAAATAAAAAAATAAAAAAAAAGTAAAAAAAAAGGCAAGCCTGGGACTTGAACCCACGACCTCCCTCACACAACACATATGCCTTAACCATCATGCTACATTAGCTCATCCGTCACTAGTTCTTTCCATTTATTAGTTAACCACTTTTTGAGCCTTTAGTTTAATAATAAGCCGTAGCTTTTAGGGCTTATTCTAGGGCTTATTTGATTAGCTGTTTGGTTGTTCTTATTTTTCCTTGGTTCCTGCTAGCACCTAGGAATTTGCCTGAATTTTTCATATTTTTCCATAGATTAGTTTATTTTCTAGAATTTTTCGAAGGTTTTAATTTTAGAAAATCAATAAAAAAATAGAAAAATAACTTTTAAAAATACGAAAAAATAGTTTTTAGTTTTAGAAAAATTACTTTTAGTTTTACATTCAGAAAAATCATTTTTACCACTTTTAGATTTTTATTTTCATTTTTAAGCTTTTAATTTTAATTTTAAAAATAGGATTTTATTATAAAAAATATTTAAAAATAGTTTTCTGAGTTTTTATCATATCTTAGACTTTTCTAAGTTTAAAAATCATTTTTTAGAATTTTTAGGACTTAATTTGCTATTTTCTAGGATTTAATTAGATTAAATTAGATTTTAATTCATAATAAATTCAAAAATTATCAAAAAAATAATTTTCTTTTTCCTAAAATTTTCTTTTGTCTTATTTTAAGTTTAGAAATTTAGTTTGCATTTTTAAGAATTAATTTAGCCTTATTTGCTTATTTGTCGCGTTTTATTTGCTCCCGTTAATTGTTTAGTGCATTAATTGCTTTTTAGTTGATTATTTTAATTGTAGTTTTTAATTGGTAGTTATAGATACCCAAATCAAAATCCTTTCAAATCATTCAAAACGCGCTACCTGCAGATCACGTAATTAACTGATTGCAATTCACACTTCGTTGGGGAATATGAACGATCCCGGGTGGTTTTCGTGATATACACTTGGTTAAAGTGAATTTCTTAACACGACTTGGAAATACTTACTATACTATATAGATTATGTGCTTCCTTAATATTACGTATTTATTATGTATGATTGGGATCTCCGATCATCATATATATATATATATATTTACTATATATATATATATATATATATATAATATATATATATGATTTATAATAGATATAAAATAAGGAATTTTCAGAATCAATCTATATCATTGGATCCCCAAGTATGATTGGGTTCTGAGTGGTTAGCAATCTTAGATTCTACAATCTTATCTTTTTTACTTGAACCTACATTTTTAACATTTTTGGGTTTCCTGCTATACACTTTAAGCTTTGGTTTTTGTGTTTCAACTGAGTGGGAAGTGGTTTTCTTAGGAGGCACTATGTTAGCTGAAGTGATCCTAGTTAAAGGGCACAAATTACCAACTATAGTGAAAGTTCTGCCTGTTTGTTTCCACTTAAGTCCTAGTTCAGTGAATACATGACCCGTAGGTTTCCAAATATTTTATTTTTATGTTTCTTAGCAGATTTAGCACGGCTATTCACATTTTCTACAAAATCAAGAATACACATATCATGAACACTATCAAACATAGATTTCTTACAAGTAGCACAAATAGGTTCAGAATTCACATTTAATAGTAAATGCTTAACATCAACATCACAAATAGGTTCAACAACATGATTCTTTTTATTAACTTTCCTAGGTTGGGCTTCTACTTTATTCTTTATGTTCCTACTTGGTGTTTGCGAGATCTTATCATTCCTTTTATTGCCAGTAGGCTTTGATCCGCACTTACTAGTAGAACACTTCAATCCTGCAGAAGATAACACAAATGTGTTAGAATCTGATGTTTTCAATGAATCTACCTGTTTAATGTTGCTTGAGGATGTGAGAGGTTCAACAAACCTAACTTTCTTGACCTTGTTTTTAGGTGTGACAAAAACCTTTTTTGCACTAAGATTAATCGTATTAGGACATGTATCTTGAACATATACAATTAACTCCTAAATTCGTTGGGCATGCTTACAGGAAAAGTCTAACTCTTTATCTAAAGGTTGTTTTGCTTTAGCTTGTTCGACTATTTCCCAAAGAATATCAGCTTGTTTCTGAGTATACTTAAGATAATCTATGTGAGCTTCCTTATTTTGCAATAACCTAGGAGCCAAAAGTTCTAAGTCTAGCTTGAACATTCATGGAACAATAGTGTTGGCAGATGGTATTTGTGCACTAATATCAACTATTTTTTTCCTTTTACTTTTCGTAAATCGTTTTTCAATGACGTTATCACAAAAACCTTATCTTGAATTTGAGCATTTAAATCCTCATTCTCTACAGATTTTAAGTTCAGTTTATCAATTAAAGAGTCACTCTGCTCTTTAGTACGAACACATATCTTTTTAATTGAGTCTAACTGATCTTTAGAAACTTGTTTCACATGATTAATTTCATTACAAAGACGCTCGTGTTCCGAAAGCAATTTTGCCACACTATTCTCTAGTTCTACATTTTTGGTCTCTATTTCATAATAATCATACTTGACATTCTCTTTCTTGGACTTTTCTCTCATTGACTTTATAATATCCTTCAACTTACAAATGGTAGTTTATTTGTTTTGTAGCTGAGCTTTCAAATCATTATTTTTTAAAAATTCTAGAATTTCGAGAGCATTTTGATTATCACAAGATTTATCTTTTTGAAAAATTGCTTGATTAAGTTGTATTGACGACTCAAGAGAAATACAATGTCTTTCAAGTTGTGAGTATCTTTTCAAAAGATCATTAAACGCATTTTGTAATTTTAAAAGCTCGGCCTCAACATTACAAGATTCTTTTCTCTTTCCATCTATACTCACAGATTCACCAAGCAAAGACATAGAATTCATCATAGTTAAAAGAACATCTTGAGACATGATTTGTTGTAAGAGTCAATCATTTTCCAAAAGTAATTATTTCTTAACAATTTCCAAAAATTGTTTGTCAACTGAAGACTATTGAACAGCAGCGTCCATTTGGTCAAAAGCTGTCTGTACTTCCATTATTTCATTTAAAAGATCTTTATCAAACACATTGAAGATGACATTTAAAGATTTTAGAAATGGAATAATTTCATTGTTAAAAACACCTTTAGTATGTTCAAACCCCCATTCACCTTTTGTACAAGCATTAGGTGTAGTCCTTATCTTCACCACGTTGTCAAACTTGGCAAGGTAGAGTTTAAGCTTTTTAAGGGTTTCATTCACCAAGCTTATCTTAGGAAGTTCCTTAGGAGCTTCTATTTTGACAGGTAATGCATCAGAAGGTTTACTAGTAGGATTGGACATACACAACCAGAAAGCTTGTTCAACTGAAAATTCTTGTTGTGGAGTAAAACATTTCTCAAAATCTTCAGTTAGTCTATTTAATTTTTCATAATCAATAGGTTATGAGAAATGTTTTCTTTAATGGCCTCTGGATCCTTTTCTTTTTCAAACATTTTTGATCGACCATTTTCTTCCAAAATCAAGGTTTCCTCATCATCAATCATAGGCATAGCAACATGTTTATCAGAAATAACAATACCATCATACAAGGTTGGTTTAATCCGCTGAGCTTTCTTAAGGTGAAATGGATTTTAATAACCTAGAGCTTGTTTGTGTATATTATCTTAGAAGGCTTGTGGCTTAGTTAACATGTGCACTGTTTGAGCAGATTGACCCACTTTAAAAAGAATATTATCAAGTTCCTTTATCTTCTTTTCTAAATCAATTTCGTTTTTCATATATTTATCTTCCTTTTTCTTTGGATTCACTTTTGAAAACAGTGAATGTTTGCAATAAACATTCCTTTTCTTTGATTTGTTTAGAAATATTTTGCTCAAGTGAGTCAACTTGTTCTTTCAGTACAAGCTTCCATTGATGCGTATTTTATTTTAAAATATATTTTTACCAAGTTTTAAGTTTATAAAACTCGATCTACCTAACCACGCACTAACGGGTAGAGAACCCGATCGTGGGTAGTATGGAATGGTAAATTTGAGGTCGTCCCAAGAGCTAAGTTATAATTAGTTTTAATTTGAAATGTCACGTTTTGAAAATGGTTTTTGATTTGAATTGAAAGGAATTAAAAATAACAATAAAATAAATAACTGAAAATAAAAGAGTTGGAGATATCAAGAGAGAAAACATGCTAACCTAGTTACTTCATTACTACTGTTATGAAAATGCTTTCCTGTGCAATGTTAAACTATGGTTTCATTAGTGGTTTCTAAGGTCGATAGACTTGAATGTGCATATTTAGTCTATCCTATACTTCCTGCAATTCCTAATCAGTCCTAAATCATCCGGGAGGTAGGTTATCCAGGTTGCAGTGATTAATCCCAACTATTCTTAAACATATCTAATAATCTATAAAGATTATTAACCCTCTCTAAAAGAGTTCCTGTGCTTTTTAACTATTGAGTGATAAGTGCGCTGACCGGTTAGTTCCTACACCAGGTAAGGAGTTAGTGATCCTCCCTAGTACCCATTGGATTCCATATTGACTAGATAATCTAATAATGGGGCAAGCTAGGTCCAAACCACCCGTACTACCAAAACCCAGGGTTACCCGATAGTCAAGGACTATCTAACGAAACGATAATCTAACAGGAAACAATCATAACAATAGTAATTACATAACTAGGCTAGCACTTTAAGTGTTTAGCTGCTCATGGTAATGGAAACACAGTAAGAGATAGAAGATATCATATATTGAAAACTCATAATTCTTATAGTATTCATATTTGAATGATTAAATATAAAAAGTAAATAAAGTGTGATCTCCCTTAGAGTCCAGGTGGAATTCCTTGAAGGTTGGAAGCCTTTGTCGCCTCTCTAATTGGCTGTAGAGGAAGTGATGTCGGAATAGCTTGAATGAGGCCTCTATTTATAGTTGTTGAACCTGTTACGACGTAACCAATAAAGGTGTTACGCCGTAACCATCATACATGTCATTCCATATTTAAGCAGTTGTTATGGCATAACCAGATATGGTGTTACGCCGTAACCTTAAAATAATGTCCATAAGTACGTGATCTTTATTCCATATTTGTAGATTCTCTTGGTTATGGCGTAACTGGATATGGTGTTACGCCATAACTATAACTTTGACAATATTTCCTTCCAACTATATGGTTACGGCGTAACTAGATATGGTGTTACGCTGTAAAGTCTTCCTTGAGCTTTGTACTTGCTTAATTTATGTTACGGTGTAACTATTTTTGGTGTTACGCCGTAACATTCTTCAGAATTTACACTTTAATTTCTTTTCCCTTGTTTCTTGTCTCTTTCCTGCATTTCACCTGAAAACTACAAAATGATAGAAAATATCTCGTTTTCGAGTGTTAGTGAAACATTTGCAGGTAATATAGAGGGTATTTTGCCACCAAAAAGTATTAAATATTTGATGTTATCAAATATTCCCCTACTTGACTTATGCTTGCCCTCAAGTAGAACCTGTTAAAACATTTCATAAAAAGATTTCTCGAGAATAACATCAAGAAATGAATTTATAAAACTCTTATGCTAGAAAACATCAAAGCCAAACACCTCACGAAAAAGGGGATAAAAAGTCACTCAACTCTCCACTAGTCTAAGTGTTTCATTTTTGGGGTGATCGCTCAATTGCACAGTTATAGTATGTATTCTATCATAAGCTTGGAAAGTACACAAATCTTCACCAATTAGAATCAGGGTCTAAATAACTCTCAAAGGCAACAAGGGTAATATGATTTTAAAGGGTGATTAAAGGGTTAGGATAGACATGGGATACACATTTAATGGTTGTTAATATAAAAACACAAAACAAATAGTCTGAAGTAATCTAGGGTTGTCATAACTAGCTACTGTCTATTCATGGGTCCAAGAGTCAAAGTCTGAAAATATGATCTTCAATAATGAGCTACTAGCTCCATTCTTCATGAGTATTGGTATGACTTGGTGTAATAATAGGCTACTAGCTCCATTTTACTGAGATGTCTTGGTGCAATAATAGGATACTAGCTCCATTTTTTATTTTTTTTATTTTGCACCATCATTTCATTTTTAGCACATGGGTGGCTTTTTGTTGCACCCTATTTTCTTTACTTTCTTCATGATAAATATGCAAATGTTACAGGAGTTTATATCTTTAATTATTGCCCCTGCAACATTCGATATTATGCACACATTCCCCACTTAAGATAAACAATGTCGAAAGTGGTGATACAAGGGGGTCTTTATAGATCATAACTCAATGGTCTTCCATGAAAACATATAATTTTCATTCTCATTCCCCCCGAACCATGGACTTAAGTATCTAGATATTTCAACATAATGAAAATAAAGACTACAGGGTAGGCTAAGGTGAAATGGTGTAATGAAACATATAGAGTAAGTTAAAAACATAGATTAGCTCAACATGGGTGATCTAGGGGTATCTTGCACTAATAATGAGTGCAAAATAAGGGTTTATCAAGGGTGTAGTATATTGGATATCATAACACAATCAAGAGATGATGGGTTGGCCAATTTCTAGAGAAAGAAAGTAAGGATTCTAGTAAGAGAAAATCACTTAGTGTGTGTTTGTAATACAATGAACAACCAACCCTTCCCATGGCTAGAAAGGTTGTTTAAATACAAGAGTTTAAGTGCCCTAAGTGGGCTATGGAGTAGGCTAACATGTGGGTAAAGACCCGGCCCAACACCATAATTCATACGCTAACGATTAAACTATGAGCTATGCTATTCTAGACAATACACGGGGTGACTGAGTCTTTTTCGTAAACCTAACAATCTTCCTCTAAAGGAGGTCACCCTAGAAAATTTAGTTTGAATTCTAGCATTCTAAGTCTTGATCTAATGACAGTAGCTCGTAATCTTTGATTCTTCATTCATTGGTTTCTTTGTACAAAATGTAGTGATCTTTTGACTTTAAGCTTTAGCTTGTTCCATTAGGCTTGTCTTTGTATGTGATCTTGAACATTCTTGAGATCATCAGCCAATCTTAATCTCTAATCATCATCTTGTGATCTTTTACTTTGTGTGCTCGTGACTTTTGGGCCGACATGCTCATACTTGTTGCAATCTTGAAAGCTTGACTTTATATTCGTAATTCTTCATCAATACATAACTTTATATCTTTGACATACTGAAGAAGACGTTGATATCAGAGTTTGCGGAAGCTTTGGGTCATTCTTTCTTGATGTTATAAAGTCATTGAGCCTTGAGTATGAGCATGTGGCTATGAACTTGACTCTGCTGGAACAGGTTGACGCCATCTCCATCTTTATATGAACCTGTAATAAAACAGTTAGCAATAAAGTTGTGGGACGAATATGGCTTTGTCATTCGCCCGTGTTTGGTTGGAGTAACCTTCGAATCCGTGAGGACCGACCTGTGATCAGGTAGATTCAATCTTAAGAAGAATCTCCTTGACAGGATTTCCAGCATCAGTATCGGATCTTCTAATGCATAAACATCAGAATCTCCTTACTTGTCTGTTCTCTTAATCGGAACGTCTCAAAGAGATAGAACAATAAGAGTGAATCGGTTAGTTACTATCTTACCGATCGAGATGAAAGAATTGATTTTTTTTTTGAAAATCAATCGTTGTGGTAATCTGTGAAATTGATTTTTTGTAATACATATCGAGAGTTTTAAGCATTTATCAAAATTCATCAATCGTCAATTCAAAAATCTGGATCGATTCGATATCCAATGTCACAAGTTTGACCCATAAAGGATCTCATAAGTCACCTACCATGAGCTTGTTTGATGTTAGCTCAAGCAGGATTTCCATTTTCATTATGAGTACATAAGTATCACTCGGATGTTCTGGCAAAATCACAAGGATGATGCGTAGGACTCTGATTATACATTACTTGTTTTCACAGTGTGTGATAAACAAGAACATTTGAAATGTGTCCTAACGAGATTAATTCATGATCTCTTGGCTCTAGACTCAATAGTGCGTTTTTATTTAAGTGAGCAGAGGCTGGAGCAGACTGCCACCTTTTTAATACCAGCTATCTCGGAGTAAGATAGTCAGTAGATTACGTGTTAAGTCTCCGTGACAATTGAAATAGAAATCTTTTGAGAGATTCTGAGTGGCTAGGAAGGGTCGTACAGCGTATCACTGGGTCCATGATACTTGTCTTCAATGTCAATAATCAACCAAGTGATTCTAACAGCATATGTATTGACCCGGTTTCTGCCTAATGTTAAAAGAGGGCTGCTTTCTTTTCACCCTTTATCTTAACATTTCTTTTTCATTCTTCAACCCCTTCAGTGCTTACCGAGACTTCATTGCTAGTGCCTTGTTGGGTATGTTCCAGTACTAGCTCCATCTCAGTCCGCACTATTCCCTTATTCACATTACTCCTTTTGTAATCATACCTAAGGACTTCTACACTAACTAGTGAATTATCCCTGGGTAGATCCCTCCGGCTCTGGCGGGATTGTGTGAACTCATACCTAACCTTACCATCCTTATAACTCTGAAAAAGTAATTACAGGGTCGGTCTTTGGTGTTTCTACAGTTGTCATTATACACCATTCGCTCCCTTTTAATATGTGCATCGATATTCAAAATAGTTTAGCACATATGGGAGAACATATTAATGAATCCAAAAAATCACATTTCTATCAGATTTTCATACTAAAATCACATTCTCTCCCCCGATCAAAAATTTCAAACCCGTTGAGATTTTTAGATCTTATTTGATTTAAGTTAGGAAAATTTTGGAGAAAATGTGTCTTATTAATGTAAGCCAATAATGGAACATAAGCAGGCTCCCCCTCAACTAGTGAGGAACCTAGTTCGTGTCAGTATTGATGAGTTTGTTCTAATGGTTTCAAAATTTGACACAAACTCAGAAAAATATGTATACTGACACGAGACACATCATAATTACTACTACATAATGTACAAGTTTACAATATATACCACACAAGAAGTACTAGAAGCTATAGAGAAGATGTCATCATTTGGTTCTTCGTAGAAGTCTGTAGTCTCCTTCTCGCATTCTTCCACCAACAAAGCTTTCCAAGTTCCGGAAGATTCTCCTGAGCTTTAGCCTCTTTTGAATGGCAAACATGAACTGCTTGCTCTTGATCATATCATTCGTGGTCCAGAACCTGGTATTCAGTCCCTGATTGATCTTGTTAACCTTGAATTCCTTTACCCGATAGTCCAAAGCTTCATCTATTTGTTGTAGAGTCCCGTCACTGAACTTATGGATTTTGTTGAAGCGCATGAGCATCTGCATACCATACTTGTCTCTGAACAGTACGGCTCTTGGGGAGTCAAGAATCTTGTAGTCATGCATGAACTCGAGACCCGTAGCTTCCCAACGAGGTTTGGTGAGGTTCAGCTGAGTCTGGTAACTCTCAATGCCGAGCTGGAAGTCTTCTACCCTTTTTTTGATAACCAGATTCCTGATCCATAAGTTGACAGTAGTAGAGAGAATCTTCATGTCCCGTTAGATGTCATAAATTTGAAAAACTACTCTCCCCCAGAATTAATGACCCGTTTTCTATTTAAAGAGTTGTAGTCGTTGATTGAGTGTCAAATTTTTTAGAACTTCAAGTCCGATTGATTTTCAAACAAAACTTTCCCACCATGAAAAACACAAATAATTTTTTGAAGAATCATAGATGGAAAATCATTTGGATAAAAAGAAGACTTCTCTTCTTGATCAAGAAATGATGTACTGAAGCCTACATTAGATCGAGGGTGCACGGATATAAAGTAATCCATGACCGGGAGAACTTAATCACCCGTTTTTAGGAATAGCCGTCTTTTTGGCGACATGCTTTCCTCATTTTGAAAACCGGGTTGCATATCAGAATTAATAGCAAGCCATAAAGACATGTTTTGAAAAGTTTAAACTTCCGTTCGAGCTTCATTTAAAGACCCGTGTCATTATTGAATGACATTTCTAGGACCATAAATGTTATCGATAAACGGAAGACATGTCTTGAAAAGTTTAAACTGTTTTTCGTATTTTCTATTTTCTGATTTTTATGGATTTTTGTTGGTTTTATATTTTTGTATTTTCTTTTTGAGTAGGAATATGTACATATTTACATAGGATACTTGAAGCAAATCCGTTACTCATCCTGATCATCCTGAAGACGTTTGAGTGTCTCTGGCTTCATACTCTTCATGCCAAGCCGCGGGAGAATGAATTCGAATCGTTCTCTGGGCAATGCCTTAGTGAATATATCCGCCAGTTGATACTCTGTCCTCATGAAATACAACTCAACCACTCCCTTTTCCACTTGTTCTCCGATAAATAATGTCGGATGTCAATGTGTTTAGACCTAGAGTGTTGGACGTTGTTGCAGCAAAGAGCTATGGCACTCTTGTTGTCACAATACAGAGGGATGTGATTGTATGCAAAGCCATAATCTGATAATTGAGACCGCATCGATAGGATTTGGGCACAGCATCCAGACATCGCGATGTATTTAGCCTCTGTAGACGAGATGGACGTGCTAGTTTGCTTCTTTGATGATTAGCTTACTAACTTGTCACCAAAGAACTGAGCACTGCCAGATGTACTTCTTTGAGTGTCTTGACAACCTGCATGATCTGCGTTTGCGTATGCTGTTAGTGCCATGGCGGTGTCTTTCAGATACCAAAGACCCATATTTATGGTTCCTTGGAGATACCAAAAGACCCGTTTAACTGCTTCAAGGTGCCTTTTAGTGGGCTTAGATTGATATCTAGTACACATGCACACAACAAAAACTAGGTCAGGTTTACTGGCTGTGAGATACATCAGTGATCCAATCATATTGCGATATTGGGTCTGGTCAACAGGGATCCCTGAGAGGTCCTCATCCAGTTTTGTTCGCTCCACCATGGGAGTGTCAACAGGGTCACTTTTATGAAGATCAAATTTCTTTAAAATCTCATTAGCATATTTAGATTGATTTATGAAAATGCCTCTAGGATTCTGAGAAATTTGTAAGCCTAAGAAAAAGGATATTTGACCCATCATCGACATTTGAAATTTAGAGCTCATTTCAGTAGAAAAATGGTCACAGTCTGTGGGATCGGTCGAGGTAAATATTATATCATCAACATATATTTGAACATGAAGAGTGTGTTTGCCTATTTTTCGAATGAACAAGGTTGGATCAACCACACCCTTGGAGAATCCTTGTGCTAGAAGAAACTTCAACAAAGTGTCATACCAAGCCCGGGATGCCTGCTTTAACCTGTAAAGAGCTTTTTTCAGACGGTAGACATGATGTGGATGATCAGGGTCAATGAAGCCTTTAGGTTGGCTAACATAGACTACTTCTTTAAGCTCGCCATTTAAGAATGTAGTTTTCACGTCTATTTGATAAACTGTCATATTTTTGCTGGCAGCATTGGCAAGAAATATTCTGATAGCTTTAAGTCTGGCGACCAGGGTGAAGGATTCTTCAAAATCAAGACCTTCTTCTTGACGATATCCTTTCGATACAAGACGTTCCTTATTTTTCAACACGTCACCATACTCGTCAAGTTTCACCTTATAAATCCACTTGAGAGCAATAATCATTGCATAGTCCGGAGGTGGCACTAATTCCCATACGTCTAATCGATCAAATTCATGGATTTCATCTTGCATGGCTTGAAACCAGTAGTCTTCAGTAATAGCAGATTTGAAGTTTTTCGGTTCGACTTTGGTCAGTACTGAATTGTAAAAGCACCATAAAGCATCTGTAGCAAGCTGTTTCTGAGCGGATACCGGTCGAGAAGGGTTCCCAATAATATTATCAATAGGATGAGAGTCGGTTCATTTGCGAAGATGTTCATGAGGTTGAGTGGATTGGTTGGGTGTAGTAATCGTGAATTACCCCAGAAGATGATGCTTCAGAGTTCTGATCTGGGGCGAACACATTAACAAATGGTTTCAGGATCAGTCCACAGCAAAAGGATTTACTTCAAACGAATGCTCAACTGCAAACCTTATGTACTAAAGATTATTGAATGACCAAAGATAAATGGTGAATGACTCCTGATGTGCCTCTTGATCAATGGGAATGATACTAATTGGACCGATAGGTTGACTGGAGCTAGCCTACAGGAGTGAGGGGGTACAGAGATCACCGTAGAAGACTCAAAATATTCATCAAACATAGGCAGAACAAAATCTCTAGTTCCTTATTGGTAGGAGGTACATAAGGTGCTGCAAGAGGAGGATTGGGTACGAGACCCATGAACATGATGGGTTCCTGGCATCAAAGGGTTAGGTACAGTTCCCGGAACTAAGTTACAGGAGCCTTTTGCCCAGTCAGCTCTTCGAATGTAACGTGAATAGTTTCCTTGATTTGTCGGGTTCGTTTTTTGTAGATTTGGTAACCCTTCCTATTTGGTGCGTAACCGACAAAGAACCCAATGTATGCTTTAGCTTTCAATTTACCTAGATCTTCACTATCGTTTGTTGGGTAGTAGAGAGCCCCAAAAAACACGAAGAAACGAAAGATCCAGTTTCTGACATTCACAATTCATAATGGGGTATTATCGTTGGAGAGCAAGTATGAGGGATCGGTTTTAGGTGTAACAGGCAGTAGCAATAGATTCTGCCCAAAGAAATAATGAATCCTTAGAAAAGATCAGCATAGTCCTAGCAGCTTCAACAAGAGTACGGTTTCGTCGTTCAACAACGCCATTTTGCTGAGGAGTTCTCAGAACGGTCTTCTCGTGGGTAATGCCAACGTTATCATAGTAATCAGTCAAATCTTTATTAACGAATTCGGTGCCATTATCAGTCCACACGAACCGGACAGTCTTATTGAGACCAACTTAAAGTTGTTTTAACAGATTGATTACAAAAGCGGGAGTCTCGTCCTTTGATCTCAAAAACTTCACCCATGTAAACCTAGAGTAGTCGTCAACGATAACTAGAATGTAATTTTATACTCTGCACTCTCAGCGGTCTGCATAAATCCATGTGAAGGGTGTGTAAAACTTCCATAATGGTGTTAATCATCTTGGGCTTGTGGGTAGCTTTCCTGCTTTTTCCAAGTTGGCAAGAAGAACATAAATAATCCTTTTCAAACTTCAACCGAGGTAAGCTTCTAACAAGATCTTTACGAGCAAGATCATTGAGGGTGCCAAAGTTTAAGTGATTCAGGCGGCGATGCCATAACCAGGATTTATTCTTGGAGGCTTTAGACAGTAAGCAAATAGGAGAGGACCTCATCATATCTTCAACAGAAATAGTGTATAAGTTCGTGCCACAACTTCCTTTAATAAGGTCGACACCATCTAAGTCTAGGACGAAACATGTGTGCTTTCTGAAGGCAACTTCAAGATCTGAATAACAAAATTGACCGACAGAGAAAAGGTTGTGTCCAAGTCCTTCTACATAGTATACCCTGGAAATTACACTATCACCAATGACATAATCCCCATAACCCATAAATGCACCAAAATAGTCATTTCTGAATCGAATAGTCCCGATAAACTTTTTCACGAAATTCCTAAGCCGTGAGCAATCACCAGTCATATGTTTTGAGCAGCCTGAGTCCAAATACAAGAGAACGATCTGTACGACCTGCATTTGAACAAAGGCAAAAATGGAGATTTGGATACATTGGATCCCCAATTGCAATTGGGGTCCGGTTGGTTAGTGCACCCAAGATTATATGCTACAGGGGCAATAGTTTCCTGTGGATCAACTGGCATACAGTCACTTTTAAAAGCAGTAGACCTAACTAAAGGGCAATGTCTTCCTAACGGGAGAAGTCTACCAGTGGGCTTCCATTGTTTTGTAGGCAAAACCTTAGGTGGAGTATTCCTAGTTAAATGCCACTGATCTCCTAAAGGTAATAGTCTGCCAGTGGTTCGCCACTGATGACCGATAGTGGTAAACAATTTCCCTGTGGCCTTCCAAACTTGCTTAACTTGCTTAACCCGCCACACTTTAGTGGCAGGGGATTGCTTTACAAACATCTCAGAACGCACAACATATTGATCATGATTAATAGAATTTAAGCATTTGTTACAAGTTTTGCAAGAAGTACTAGAATTCAAATTAATTACAGTACGCTTATAGCTAATACTAGAATCAACATGATTCTGTTATTTCTCATTCGACTTATTTATCCTAGAATGGGCTTCTACTTGTTTAAAGGCACTTTGAGCTAGCAAGGTCCAATCTTTCTTTGTATTGCTCTTAGGCTTTGACCTGCTAGCTGCTAAGGCACCTTTTACTCCTGTAGAGGGAATTCCAGGTGCATTAGTCAAATTTATTTTCTGGTGCTCAATTCATGGTGGTGTGTTATGAGTTGAGGTTTCACATGGTTCGACAAAAGTAACCCGCTTTTTCCTAAGTGAATTGGTAGAGGCATTCTGTTTATCGCGAGGGCTAAAGTCTTTAGGACACTTGCCTATTATATATTCTAATATCTCTTGAGAGTGTTTAGTGTAACGACAAGCAGATGCAAGAGAGGTATCTAATGGTCTTTCCACCTTAACGTCCTCTACTATTTTGCGAAGGGTTTCTACACTTTCCTTAAGGTGTTTGATATAGTGTAGATGCACTTCCTGATTATTCTTGTATCAAGGGGGAATTGGTTCAACATCTATAGGATATCTACCAGGAGCCAACACTTTAGGTTTACTATCAGGTATAGTGACACATTTGGAATTATCTTTAAGTTGAGCCTTAAGGTTTTCAATTTCAGATAACAAAGATTTGTTCTGGTCAGTAGTTTTAGCACGCGTTATTTTAATTGAATCATACAATTCCTTATAATGCTGCTTAACTTTTGCATTTTCTGCCCTAAATCATTCATTGAGATCGTGAAGGGCATTGAGCTTTGCAGTTAAATCTTTGTTCTGAGAAACTAAGGCCTTAAGGTCAAAAATGGGATCTGCATCACTATTTTTCTTTGTTAAGCGAGAGATTTTATCCTTTAATTCACGAATTGTATTGCCTCGAATTTGAATATGTTCATTTAGTTTCCCGATCACAAACAGTGAATCAAATGAAGGAGCGTCCGAAGACGTCACTGGTTTTTTGTTTCCAAAACATTCTTTGAGATTTTGATACTTTAATTGTAAGTTGAAGTGTTCAACTTCGAGTTTGGAAAAATGTTTTATCATTGAGTCGTGATCATCATTTTAAATCTTGTTTCTCAGATTAAAATTTTCATATTCAATGTCGACAATACGTTTTTGAGCAATAGTGAAAGCATCATGCATGTCAGAAAATCTAGACACATTTAATATAGAATAAGTGGCAGTATAAAACACATCTTTGGACAAGCATTCAGCAATTAAGTTCTCATTTGTGATGAGAAGGTTTTTCCGTTCAATCTCACCATTCTTTAAATCTATCTCATTCTGGTCCACCTCGGATTCCAAATTTTCAAAAACGGCTTTCATTGCCCTAACTTTAGTGACCAGAGATTTTTGAACTCCGTCAAAATGTTCTTTGAGTAGATTGAAAAATGGAATTACTTCGGTTAAGTAACACCGTTTTGTTTGTTCAAAACCCCTTTCCCCTTAAGTTATGCCGGTTGGTGTGATATGCTTTTTACAAGTTTTCTCAAAGTCCCAAAAAAATTAAGTAATTACATACATACCAATATTTACTTGACTTGTAGTTGGAAGCGTTCGAGGGACCAAATGGACCGATGTATTGGGAGGATACACAGTCGCAGGTGGTAAGACAAGCAAGGGTGGGGCATTGGCCTTTAGCTCTTCGGCCTTTCATTTTTCTAGATCTATTGACCAAAATACTTGCTCAGGTGTCAGTTGAGTCTGAGGGGTGAATGTCGCCATAAAATTTTCTTTTGAGTAATTAGGGGGTGTAATGGTAACCCTCTTTTCCACACAGGCAGAGTCATTCATTTTCGCATGCAGTTTATTTCTAGTAGTCTTTGCTAACTCTAGGTCTTCCTCGGACGATGGAACAATTACCGGTATGTGATGAGTCTTAAGAAGTTCTTCGCCATAATATAGTGCCGGTTGGGCCCTTTTGGCCTGTCTGAGGTAAAAAGGGTTCTGAGCACCTAGTGCAGTTTTAGTCTTTTGGTCATACACCTGAGTAGGATTTAACATCATGTGGACAGTTTGAATGGATTGATCTTGTGAGTAAAGCTTATTCTTAAGTTTATCGTTAAGGTGTTTCAGATTGGAAAAATCAGTCAGGAGTTTGGACTCTTTCTGTTTAAACTCTTGTTTCAGAGTCGTTACAGTGTCTTCAATTAGCTTGTTGTTTTTCATAGTTGAATTAAGTTGCAACTTGACAGAATGAAGTTCCTTTTTAAGATTTTCTTCCGTTCTATTACGATTTTGAATAAGCATACGCATTTGATCATCCATTCGTTGTTCACGTTCAGTCAATTCAAACTTAGTATGTTGCTCATAAATAGCAACTTGTTCCTTATAGATCTTAAGTTCAGTGGCTATTGGGTCATGAGGAACGAATGCATCATTATCAAACGACACACATACATCATTTAGAGCGGAAGATGCACAACTTGGTACAACAGAAATATTATCGACCGACATATATTGTTCATATGGAATAATATTATTGTTACCCATATCGACACTAGTTGAGTCAATAACATTTGCCTATTGTACTTCATTATGAATCTTATGTTCATCCTGATTAGTTACACTATGATCAATAGCATTTTCTAGAATATGTACCTCAGATAAGATTGATGCATTAGATGGTCTAGCTTGTGGATTTGCTGACCCGACTGAGGACAAATTTGCCAATAAATTCGTACTGAGCAGCCTAGGTTATTCATCATCATTGAAATCAAAAGCATTCACATTCATCTGCATGGAAAATGTCTGTAACTCATTCAGAGCTAAGTCTTGGACTGGTGTTTTTCCACATTGTTTCAAAAGGTGTTGGCTCTGTTCACAGCCAGAAAGAGTAGTTCCTCTTCATCGCAGAAACTGCACCATCTTTGGGCTTGCATCAAAGCATCTTGTCCTTGAAATAATCTGGTATTTTGTAAGATGCTGTAGGCTGAGTACAGTTCCGTGCAATATCGTTCATCCTATTATAATTATAACATTGACCGGTTTTCCTGACCTGATTGCATTCCACTCTCATTCTGTGCCCGCCCCCATTGCCTTGCAGCCACATTTCCTGAGCAAAATACCTTGATTCTGTCGCCCTTTAACATTTGAATGATAAACCTGAAAATTCAAATGGTTATTGATTTCGAGTGTTTAGAAGAGATGTTCGAAGTTGATTGTTCGTTCTGAGGAGTGTAGCTTCTGAATGATTGGGCAAATGTGCCATTTGTTGGATTAGGTTGTAAAGTATTTTCATCAGTTTGGGTTTGTATCCAGAATTCTAATTTTTGTGATTTGATTTAGGGAATTGTGGATATTGTATTGATTAAGGGTTTATTGATAAAGAAGGATATTGATGAGACTGGACATGTGATGATTGGGCATGAGGTTGGACAGTTGAAACAAATGCAAGTTGTTCATTAGTAGCAGGAGTGATTCTTTTAATGATCAGTCATTTTGTGCAGCATGCTTCTCATGTTGTTTTAAATATGCATACAGCTGTTCGTGATTTGTCTCTTTCAGACATTTGTTGAGTTTAACGGCTGTTATAAACCTATCCTATTCAGGTGACATATTGTTCATAAACTTGGAGTTTAGCTGAATGTTAGGCATTGTCATTATGATATTCCTCATGTTGATTGCCAGCTTATGAAATACGAACATAAGACTTATTGACTGGTTTTCACCTGGAAGCATCTTTGAAACCGCTTAATCATCATACACTGTGATTCTTGTCTTCTTTGGTGAGCTCAGAAAACCTGCAAGAAGCAATTTGACGTTGTCCCAAATTGCTTTTGCTTATGTTGTGAATTGATGGTTGTATATATCTTTGGGTCAATCCTTGAAGCATAATATGGTTGCACGGACATCTGCTGTTACTTATCGCTTCTTCTCTGTGTCACTTAGTCTCATAGGTACGAGGCCTTCTTGTTCCAAGTAGAAACCTCCACTCAGGGGTAGTTCCAAGTGTATTCCTTGTAGTTCTAAGCTCAAATGGTCCTTGATCAATAGACTGGAGAATTAGCAATCCATTTTCCTTTCCTCTACAGTACAATTGGATTTGTTGTGACCATGATTCGTAATTAGTCCTATCGAGCATAGGAGGGCGGGTATCAAAATGAATATCATCTGAGTTACTACTGCATGTTTGTTCTGATTGATTTGTATTAGATTGACTTTAATCGGTACAATGATTAGGATTGTATGTTAAAAGTGATGATTGTTTGTTGATATAGGTGATATGTTGTTTCGTTTGTGATCTTGGTTTGGTTTGGTCTTGTTTAGTTTTACAGAGATGCAATTCACAAGTTCAGTCAGAAATCTAGACAATCTCAATGTTAAGGATTAGGACAAAATCAATGAGGTGTCCTAGACAAAAAAGCAGTCTAAGATAGCAAAGAAAAACAAAAATAAACTTCGCAATGTAAAATTTTTTTTGCCAAGGATTCTTTCCACCAAAACGCAATAAGGGTCTTTAACTTGGGACAAAACGCAGTACACAAAACGCAATGAGAAGGAGACAAAACACTGTGACGTGTCTTGGGTAAAACGCAATCAACTCTTGAGACAAAACGCAATCAAGAAATTAATTGGGCAGAGTTTCTCCTAGTCAAAACGCAATGAGGGTCTTCATCTTGAGACAAAACGCAATACACAAAAAACAACCTGTAGTGTTTACCAAAACGCAATACACAAAATGCAACTGACAAAACGCAACTGTTGTACTACACTAGAAGACAAACCGCAGTGTACTATTCTCTGACAAAACGCAGAGATAAAACGCAACTAAGAAACGTCTTCCAGGGAGACAAAACGTAGTTTCCAGAAACGCTTCAAATCACCAAAAATCACCCTTTTGAACGTTTAAGCTTGGATTTTCTTGCACAACTTGGTACTAGAAGGCTAAAAACTTCACTAAAACACTAACTTTAAACCACTATCGTGAGATTCAAAGAAAGCCAATGTCGAAATCATAAACCTCAAAATCTCAAAATTTTGATTAACTCTTCCAAGAGAAATGCACATACAATCTAAGTAATCATCCCATGTGCTCTGATACCAATTATAGTATATTGGAAATCATAACACAATCAAGGATTAATGGTTGGCCGATTCTAGAGAGAGAAAATGGGAAGTTCTAGTGAGAGAAAGACACTTTGTATGTGTTTTTTATACAATTAACAACCAACCCCTCTTAATGGCTGAGAGGGGGTTTAAATACAAGAGTTTATGTGCCCTAAGTGGGCTATGGAGTGGGCTAACATGTGGGTAAAGACCCGGCCCAACGCCATAAGTCATACGGTAACTAAACGACAAATATTAAGACTACGAGCTAAACTATGCTAGACAAAACACGGGGTGACCGATTCTTTTTCATGATCCTAACAGGTATAGATCCACAAAGTCACCTTCTTTAAACTTATAGAACTGACAGTCAGCTCTTTTCACTACAATCTCTTCCAGATGACCATATTCATGCAATTTCTTGACACTAACACTCTTCACCCCCAAAATTTTCTTTGTAAAATACATATTATGCTTAGAGAACTTGTTCATCTGAGATCTATGCCATAGCTTACGCCTTTCACCCTAATGTTTGATCCCTTTCAATTCATCTTTGTCATACCCTACTTTGGTAGGACTCCAAAGCATAGGAACCATGTCTTCAATCCCTTCAATCTCATATCGAGCTGCTTTGGTCTTCATGATCGACGTAGTATACGTCCTTTCTGGATCAGAATACTTCAGATACTCCAGGTCATTGTTGAAGAAGTAATCAGTAGCAACGGTTAGATGACCTGGGTGACCTTGCAGAGGAAGAGGTTTGGACCGATCAAAGGGGTAATGATCTCCTTCTAGATTATTCCAATCAAGCTTGTCTGTTAATGCATTGAAATACTCTTGAAAGTGATACTCTAATTCTATGCTGCTAGAACACGTACCTTTTAACAGATTATAGGCATGTCCTAACAAGATATCTTGAGTAAGATTATCAATTTTGAGTCGATTCAATACATACTTGGAGAAGTTAATCGGAGTGGTCATGAGGTCATCGAATGTGAGAGGATCCTTTATAGCAGAGACCATTTCATTGAACCAAGGCTATTCTTGTTCCATTCAGGATCAGGAGTAGGAGGCCTTGGAGGTTGCTTGAACTAATCTGGATTCGGAGTCTTAGTAGTCTTGGGTTCAGAAGCATCTTGTGGTTGATCATCATCATGAACCACATCATCACTCGCATCATCCATAACCACCTCAGCAATAGGTTCTTCAAATGGTTCCTTTGCCGAAGCAGACTTACCAATTTTAGAGCCTTTAGATAGAGCTTTACCTTTAGGGGTTTCCTTGGTGGTGGATAGCTTCTAAAGAAGATTTTAAATCTTTAGTTCTTCTCCTCTTTGTCTTTTTACCCTGGTTTGGTCCAGCTAGAGGGTCTTCATCATCATCGTCTTCATCATCATCATACTTTCTCTTATGGTCTTGAACTATATCAGCAACTCCCTTATCCATTGCATTTTCATCCTCTATCAGTGCTTCTATGAGAGCATGGTATAATCGATGATTAGCGGGATTTATGTTGAAAGACTTGTTAGTATACATAGTATGATAGAGAGTGCTTTTCTGATCATACTCTTTGAGAGTTGCCTTGTCTGTAGACTTGATAGTAAACTTCGGCATCTTCTGCTTCTTAGCTTATTCCTTTTTAATCTTAAGAATCTCTGAAGGAGTTTTCTCTGATTCTTATTCTAGATCAACTGTTGGTGTTTGTTTCTTGGGTAACTCGGGAATTTGCTGCAGAGAATATTTCTGAATAAGATCTGTTGTGTGTTTCGTCAATTCCTTTTGAAAGACATCCCTAACTTTATATCCAAGATAGTTATCTATAACAGATGGAACCTGTGTCTTGAGAGCAGCAAGAGCTTCAGCAAAGAGATCTATTTTCTTAAGATCAGACATATCTTTTTCCAATTTAGAAACTCTTAGCTGAACAGCAGAGAGTGCATCAAATTCAGAAACAGCAATGGTGATGATTAGAGCATCGATTGTGATTGTTGGTGTAGGAATCAATGTTGTTTTTTGTTGAGGTATAGATGGTGTGGTGGAGACAGATGGAGCAGGTAGAGTTGTTACAGTAGTTATTGAAGGAGATTCTTATACTGGTGTAAGAACTGTGGGTTCAGAAATCACAGATACTAGTACACTAAGCATGGAGGGAGACTGGGTATGTGGAACTTCAGACTAGATCTTAACTTCCAACAATGAGTTAATCTCTGTATCTGTAGTATCCTTAACAGTACTAACTAAAGAAGAATCAGAAGAAAGTTTAAGGAATTTATCACCAAAACCTGAAGATACAGATAAGCTAGAGCTTTTTGGAGAGAGTTTGGTCTTCTTGGCATCACCCATTACTTCTGAAGTCTTTTCAGCATCTGCCTTTGTTGCATCAGTAACATCTTTATCACCTTTATCAAAATCTTCAACTTTAGCATTAATCATCTCTTCATCCTAATCTTTGCGCACACGAATCTTATACTTATAGATATCATCTTCATCAGACTCTGTTTCATCATCTTCATCATCAACATCTCCTTCCTTATCATCGTTCTCTTCATCATCAAGTTTGTCTTCTTCAGAGTATTTACTTTCTTATTCTGATCCCCATTCAAGAATAACATTTTCTTTAGTTATTTACTTTTTCTCATCAGGAACCCTTGGTTTAGTACCAATTCCTTCACTTGAGGTAGCAGAGACGACTGTGGACTCATCAGGAACCCCTGGTTTAGTACCATTTCCTTCACTTGAGCCTCCAGTACCTAGATGTCTCTTGCCTGTCTTCTTGCTTTCTTTAAGAGCTTGCACAATTTCTGCAGCCTCTTGTTCTTCTAGAGTAAGAGATGGAACACCCTTAAGCTTTTTGGGAAGATCAGAAGTCACTTTGCCTGATTTTCTTCTTTTAGTATGCTCTAGGACAGATTCTATCACAATCCTTGCATGAGTAGCATGGACTTGTCTGGCTGCTTCTGCTTCTTCAGCTTTAGATTGGCTGATAGACTTGCCTAACTCCGAAGCAGTGTTAGGATCATCAAAGATAATGTTGTCATCAGCAAATAATGTGACTTTCTTCTTGACTCTTCTCTTACTAGAAGTCTTTCTCTTAACTGATTTAGGTTCAGGTTTAGACTCTTTAGATACATCAACAGTTTCCTGAGAGTCATTAGCAGTCTTCTTTCTTTATGAACCTTTGCCTCTGCTCTTTTTAGGGGAATCTAACTAGTAGAGTACTTGATGAACATCTGATAGGATTCAGATTATTTGATTGCATCTGTCAGCATAGTCTCAGGAATGGAGCGTCCATATTCCTGATAATCTTCAACTATTCTGACAAACCTAATCTACATACAATACCATCATCTTTGATTGTATGATAGTTAGGGATGAGCACGGTACCATTTTGGTACCGTACCGGTACCGTTTTCAAGGTACCGTATTTATTCCCGACCAAAATATGTAGTCCCAATCCCGGAACCGATGGATATACGGGTACCGGTACCGGTTCCGGTACCGGGTTCGGGAAACCGGTACTATACCGATATGAGTACCGTTTACATGAATGAAAATGCAATTTGCTCCTGGTCTTATGGAAAATAAACAACCACATTCTCTTTGTTTGGTAAAGTGGTCAGACTGTTAGAGGACCACTACAAGCATTACCAAAGTTGCATATAAATTGTACTCAAAATTGCTATATTCTTTTGGGTTAATTGCTTGAAAATGCATCATACTTGCCACATTTTGTTATTGTGTGTATTGAACTTTATTTTTTCTTATAGTGTGTACTGAACTTTCATATTTCGACCTTTGTGTGTATTTTTGACCATTTTACCTTTACTTTTTTCAAAATTCGAAGGGTAACATGGTCATTTTACATGGCCAGAATAGTGACAAAATACACACAAAAGTCAAATTTTGAAAGTTCAATACACACAATAAGAAAGAAAAAAGTTTAATACACACAATAACAAAAAGTGTCAAGTATGATACATTTTCAAGCAATTATCCCTATTCTTTTTTGAACTTAAATTTGATGAATTTAAAAAAGCTGATAAAGTTGAACCACCACATGATTCAACACTTGGACTTCATCACTAACTTCAGTCCAACTTACTACATGAATCAAATCAATTTCCATCACAAAATCCAACTCAAATTTATAAAAAAGATTTGATTTTATAAAATGGATAATAAGCTTCTTTACAGAAATAAATGAAAAAGAAGTGAAAAAATCACAAACATCTGAAAATTTGAAAATCTTTTTCATGAACTTATAAGTTTTTATTTTTATACAATATAAGAAGATAAAAATGAAGTCAAATGACACAAACAACTGACATCTTTTATTACAGTACACATCAAAATTAAGCACAATGTCCAATCTTTTTACACAAATTTACCAAAAAGATATAACTTTCACACAAGAAACATTACCATATAATGCTTCATCAACCACTTAAAAACGTTAGTTTTGCATGGAAGGAATCTAGGAGTGCTTAGATCATGAGTTTAGTAAAAAAAATTAAGCCACTTTTTATTGCGGTACTAAAATCGGGAATTCCCGTTTTGGTACCGTACCGATTTTCGTGGTACCGAATTTTTTTCGAGCGATTTTTATGGTACCGGTACCGTACCGGATAGTGAGAACCGGTACCGGTACGAGTCGGTACCGGTACGGTTCCGGTACCGTACCGTTTTTCCGGTACCCGTGCTCATCCCTATTTAGGGTCGACATTGTCGACCCTAAACATAACACAAATGTCGACCCAAACTTTGCCTCCAAAATTTTCACCAAAAGTCAAATAACCCGCCAGAATAAAAACACTTAGGGTCGACATTGTCGACCCTAAACGTAAAAGGGTCGACATTGTCGACCCAAAATGTCGACCCTAAGACTCATCTATACTTCTTACCAATTCAAGCCACCAAAAATAGTTAGAAAAAAAAACTTATTATTTCTTCCTCATCCTCCACCAACACAGCCACCACATCCACCACCACAGCCACCAAATCCACCACCCCCGCCACCACATCCACCACCACAGCCACCCCCACAGCCACCCACCCGCCACCACACTCGCACACGAGCACACGGTACCACCACGTACCGCAGCCACCACCACTCCTCCTCTTCTATTAGTTTAATTCTTTTTCTTTAATCCTCTAATTAATAATTCTTAAACCCTTGTTTGGTTGGTTTTAAACCCTTAATTGATATAGAGGTTTGTTTGTTTTATTTTGTTAATTTGTTTATTTTTTGATTATTAGTAGGTTAATTTGTTTTATTATTTGATAATGTGTATGTTAGAGCCACCACCACCACCGGCGGCAGCAGCAACCACCAGCGGCAGCAGCAACCACCGGCGGCAGCAGCAACCACCGGCGGCAACCTTGCAGTTAACCGCAGTCAACCGAAGTCAACTGCAGTCAACCGAAGTCAACCGCAGTCAACCAAAGTCAACAGCGGTCAACCACAGGTTTGTTTCGGCTTAAATGCGGGCTGTTTGTTTCGGCTTATATGATGTTTGTTTCGGCTTAAATGTGAACGAACCGGTGTTGTTTCGGCTTAAATATGATGTTTGTTTCGGCTTATATGCTTAAGGGGTGTTTGTTTCGGCTTAAATGTGAGCTTATGATCATATTTGATTTCGGCTTATATTTTCATAAGCCCCAATTTTCTGGCTTTTTTGATTTCGGAAAATTGGTGCTTATGATATATAATCCGAAATCATATAAGCTCATAAGCCCACGTATAAGCCGAAACAAACACCCCCTTATATGATTATATGTTGAAAAGTGATTGATATGTGTTTAGGAATTTTTTAGGATTTTAGTGATTAATTTCGGAAAATCCCCGTCCGAAGTTAATCAACCTATAGAAAACCCGTCCGAAATTAATTTATTAGAAATTAATTTCGGAAAGTCCCCAGTTTTGGGACTGCTTTTTTAATGTTTTGTCTCATTTAGAATATGAATGCGTATAATTGGTTTACTATTTGAGATGATTTCGACAGTGTTTCTCCTTTACTCCTACGAATATGTCTTTAAACACATATTTAGAATATGAATGCGTATAATTGGTTTACTAGTGAAGAAGAAGATTAACCTTTTGTTGTAACTTGCAAAATACACTTATATATTTGAATGAATGAATGAATGAATGAAATTGTTGTGGATTGTTTAAATGTGT
>BQNB010094038.1:0-26215 GCA_026074375.1 Tanacetum coccineum | reverse complement strand
TTGACTTTGTTCACTTTCCACCATTTCATTGTCACAGCCAACATGATAGGTGTACCAACCAACTTGATATCGTAGGTTTTTCGTAAATGGGTTTTTTTTAGTTCGGTGGTGTACGAGTTCGAGTTGGTGGTGTACGAGTTCGTGGTGTACGATTCGGTGGTGCACGAGTCGTGTGTGGCGAGGCTCAAGTTCACCATGGTGTACAAGTTAGTGGTGTATGAGTCGGTAGTTTACGAGTCGCGTGTGGCGAGGCTCGAGTTCACCATGGTGTACGTGTTCGGGGTGTACGAGTTGGTGGTGTATGAGTCGGTAGTTTACGAGTCGTGTGTGGCGAGGCTCGAGTTCACCATGGTGTATGAGTTCGTGGTGTACGAGTGGGTGGTGTACGAGTCGTTGGTGTACAAGTCGTGTGTGGCGAGGCTCGAGTTCACCATGGTGCATGAGTTAGTGGTGTACGAGTTCGTAGTGTACGAGTGGGTGGTGTACGAGTGGGTGGTGTACGAGTCGTTGGTGTACAAGTCGTGTGTGGCGAGGCTCGAGTTCACCATGGTGTATGAGCTCGTGGTGTACGAGTCGTTGGTGTACGATTCGGTGGTGCACGAGTCGTGTGTGGCGAGGCTCGAATTCACCATGGTGTACGAGTGGGTGGTGTACGTGTTCGTGGTGTACCATCGTCAGCAATGTGTTGGTGCATCGAAACCACCATCAAATATGATGCATGTCGTTTCGTAGTTGATGTGTTAGTATTGTATCAAAAGATGCATGTATGGTAAAGATGATGCACATCGATTCAGGTGAATTAGATGCAATATATCAATACACCTGTGTATCAGTATTTTCTTCTCGGTGCATTAGTTGCGAATCAATTTTATACCGAATATGTCGATGTAATGGCCCTTGTGTACGAGGATGCTCATATACTAATTTTATGCCATTTAAATATTATGTAGCAGACACTAGGCGGGTTGTAGCAATTTTAAATTAGTGATAAACTGTGAATCATAAGTTTTAGTTTAATTGTATGTTTGTTATATATTAATGTGTACCAATAGTTTAATGTTTTATAACAGTAGTCTTGATGTTTGTTTAAACGAAGGATAAAAAACATATTTTTGTTTAAAGATCTGTTAGTAAAGAAATAACAATGTAAAAGTAGTTGAATGTATAATTTCGAATGAGATGATTACGTGAGGTTGACTGTTTTTCATTTAAGAAGTTTAAAATGCCACTAATCTTAAAGGTTAATTACTCTAATGCCATTGAATTAATTTCAAACAATTACATCATCATCTATACATCCAACGGTTCATGTTCTTTTTTATTTTAACAATTTTAATATACTACACCACAATAACACTCCTCTATATATATATATATATATATATATTTCGAAAAATTTTCTTTTAAACATTTTTTTTCGAAAAAAAAATTTCGAAACTTCTTTTTTTTGAAAATTTTTTATGTGTATAAAAAACATTTCGAATTTTTTTTATAAAAATGTGTAAAAATTTTCGAAAAACTGTGTGTACAAATTTTTGCAAAAAATTTTGAAACATAAAAAGTTTTCGTAAAAAAAGAAGTTTCGATAAAAAATTTCGAAAAATTTTTATGTGAGTAAAAAAAATTTCGAATCTTTTTTATAAAAACGTGTATAAAAATTTTCGAAAAAATGTGTGTAAAAATTTTCGAAACATAAAAAATTTTCGAAAAAATAAAAGTTTCGATAAAAAATTTCTTATGCGTATAAAAATTTTTGAAAAAATGTGTAAAAATTTTCCAAAAAAAATTCGAAACATAACAAATTTTTGAAAAAAAAGAAGTTTCAATAAAAAATTTTGAAATTTTTTTTTTCAAAAAAAAAATATATGAAAACCACAGGGACGATTTTTGCAACTTCCTCAAACGATTGTTAGCTAAATGGACTAACGCTGCCACATAATAACTAATGGTACAAACGTTTTGTTCAAATTGAAACAAAATTTGAATGTAAGTTGGTGGTATCGATAATAAAAAAGTAAGTTGTTCATTACGGTAAATTTTGAAAAGTACGTTGGTATTATATAGCCTTTACCCTTTTATCAAATAGGGTGAGCACGGGGAGGTTTAGGCGGTTATAGGTTAAAACTAAACTCCGAATCGAAAACTTCGGTTCTTTTAAATTGCAATCCATTTGGTTTTGGATTTTTTTTCGTTTTTTCATTAACTCTTAACTTATTTCATAATTCTTCCGTTTAATAAATACAAAAATAATAAGTAGCAAATAGTCAAACACAGAAATTATGTTTCCCAACAACATTATTCCAAAGAGATTAACACTATCATAATATCTAAGGGTTAGAGCTATCAATTAGAAACGAACTTTCACTTTCGTTCAAAAGTTAGAAACCAAATCAAAATATTGCTTTTCTTAAAAAGAAACTTGTTGTGGTCTGTAAAAGTTAGAAAGGTAACTGAGTAATTTTCCACCTAATTAAATTTAATTTCCAACTCATCAATTTAATTTCCAACTCATTAAATTATGTCCCATGTGGAATTTGTTTTTTTGTTGTAAAGGTGAACTTTATATTAAACAAAACCAACATTTACAAATAATGAAGAAATAATGGAGAAGACATGCCCAATCCATGATACAAAACAGAGCTATACAATGTAAAACAGAGAATCTAATACAGTAACACATATCAGATACAAGAGAGATAACTCTGACAACAAAAGCATGAAGACTGATAGAGCACCCAAGCTCACAATCAAAGTAGACTTCACAAGTTCACCTTAATACACCCACCATAACTTCTTGACTACATTTCCTGGATATGAGAACAATTTTAATCATTCAACCATCACCCACAATGACTAAAATTCATCTATACCAAGCTTCATCAAGCAAGTTATAGCACCCGGACACTCAATCATAGAGGGCTATACCCAACTGATTACATTTCCCATCCATTTACCCCTAATCAAATCCAAGCAGCTACAGTCTCACTTAGAAAAGATCAAGAGAAAACAAGATAGGCATCATCAGCTAGGGAACACACACCTCTACAAGAGTTCCCAACCTATCCTCCTTTGGTAGTGTATAGCTAAGACCAATAAGTTTCATCTTTCACAGCTCTCTATTCCTAGTAACATACACTGCTCACCAGTTCATTACCCTTCACAATAGGAAACTATCTAATGATGCCTAAAACCCACTCATTCAGACCCACTGCATACTCAAACAGTTCCTCCCAAGGCCAACTGAATTAAGAATACACAAGTCAAGAAGAGACAGGATTTAGACACCATAATACAAGGCCATCTATTGTTATGAACTATAAAGATATCCTATTCAGCATGATATAGAGATAGGAAAGTGAGAATGCACTCGGATAATTAGCAGAGCTTCAAAAAACAACTTTGCACTCCACAAAAGAAGATGAGGATCAGTCATACCAAAATGCAGGAAACTTCCTTATGGAACTAAGCACCATAAGTCATCAGACATAGGAATTAGACCAAGATATCAGCCATCTGCATCAATCCAACCAAAAACCACCCATAATCCATCCTGACCAAAACACCCTTTTAGATCAGAGAATTAGAAAATTTTATGTCCCAAACTCTTTCAACATCTTTAACAGCTACTGTATCTTTCACTTTTAGACTTTTTAACTTCAATCTAATAGTATCCACAATACAAACACCATAGCACTAGTCCTCAACTCATCTCTAAAAATTCTATGGTTTCTTTCCTTTCAAATAAGATACACAGTAGTAGCAATAGAAAGTCTTCTTACAACACTCTATATGGAATTAGCATTGGGTTTTGCAGCAAAATCATCAATAGTGAATTCCCAATCTTTGTGACTATTATTCATCTTAATCATTGAGCAGATGCCATTCCATATATTTTGAGAGAATTCATAGTCAAAGAAAAGGTGATTATGGGACTCCTCATCCTTTTTACACAAAGTGCACACCATCATATCATACATAAACAGAACACTTACTTCATGATAAACTTTTTCTTAGAGGATTATTGTGGTTTGCTGTGTCTAACATCCATCTTGATTTTATCTATAATCTATCTATTAAGGTATATAGCATCGATTTCTTTCTCGTCATCTAGGAGGTTCATAACTAGAAATCAAGCTTGTTTTCTTTATACATCTATTTAATAGTTTTCCTCGTCTAGGAGGTTTAGGACGTGCTTTTGATTATTCGTTTGAAATGAATAATTACATGAACAAAGCTTATTAACAACCATATTCGTCACTATTGGGGCATTTAATTTCCCTATTGACATCTCGTATGTGCTTAATTACACATACAATTTACTTAATAAAACGACCCTAAACGACCAAAAACGCACATAAAATGCCATAAATATGCTTGTTTTTGTGTTTATACTGTGCAAGTACCGGATATTCACTAAAGGACAAAAACAAAGCCAAACCCGACAAAACCGAGCACGAGAACGGAATGGAAGAGCGTGAAGTAAAGTCAAAATCATCAATGGGTCGGGCCAACTCGACCCATTTTATTGGGCCAAGTCAGCCCAATAAGCCATGAAGACAAGGCATATAAAAGCCTTAAAATACTTGGGCTTATTTTATACCAAACTGCCAATCCAAGGCCCGAAACCATTTTGTAAGCCCAATCCCACTTAACGGGAGTTAAACCCATCATCCCAATAAGCCCCTTTACACCGTTAGTCCAAAAGGACTAACGGTGCAACCCCAACCCAACCTCAGGGACCAATGATGCTAGATACAAGGACGACTCCTGCAATCAAACATAACACTTTCAGGTGGACCTATTTTTTTTGCCATTTACCCAACCTTCCACCCCTGCACACCTGTAACTAAAAAAACGTCACCGTTTTATCTTCATAACATCCTCCTCCAATCTTCCTTTTGAACACTCATACACCTATCTATTTTCACTCCAAAACACTACAAACCTCACTACGCTCCCAAGTCTATTGTTGGCAATGCCCCACTCACACAATTGTGCAAATAAAAAGAAGGGACAAGATTGAAGAACTTGGGCACTACTCAAGATAAAGGGCCAAGATGTGTTTTGGTTTCCTCACACAGCAAAAACACAACAAGCACACTATGAAGAGAAAATGGCAGCATATAAAAGAGGGAAGACAGAGAAAATGAAAAAATTATCTAGGAGTAGTTTGTAGGTTTTAATTTATATTTTAATGGTCTAAATTTATTGATTTTTTTAAATTTCGTCTTTTAACATTTAAGCACTTGTATTATCTTTTGAGCGACACGATCTGAAATATAGTCTCACTCACAAGACGAGGAGTAGATTAATTTGATTTTTAATGTTCTTAAATTTATGTTTTTAGTCTTTTAAATTTTGTCATTTAACATTTCAAAGCATTGTAACCTTTTTATGTTTAATGAAAATTTCAGTTTTAAGTTTTTGCAAAAGTTTTTGGATGTTATTGTTTCATGAAATCAAGAAGTTTGATGATAAGCTTTTGAAAGATAAGCTAACAAAGGATGAGCTTATGGGTATTTAGAATTGCTTATTTATAAGCAAGGGTAGGATTTAAAGCTTATTAGGGTAATTTGTGTCATTGTTTAAGCAAAAGATAAAGGTACACATACTTTTTCATTTTTAGCTTATTTGTCTTTTTAGCTTATTAGTTGCTCAATAGTGCTTATTTGATGCTTATTCTTTCTTAATATGTCTTATTAAATGAATTTTATGCTTAAGTTTTAGCTTGTATGTCCTTTAGTATATATTTGCTTTAAAACTGCTTAATATTGTTCCAAACTCCTTAATTGGTTCCAGCTTATTTCATTGCTCAAAATTTGTTGCATTTAGCTTTTTTTATGCTTATTTTGTTTGGTTGTTATCTGGTTATTATAAGTCCTTGCTTAAATCAGTTGTTATAAGTTTAAAAATGACAAAATGCTACTTAAAGGAGTGTTTGGGTCAAGGGCTGAAAATGGGTCAAAAGGGGTTAGAAATCACTTTGGGTCTTAAGGTTTAACACCCTATTTTAAGATGTTTTATTATGTTTTTAATAAATTTCTCAAAGTAAAAATAAGTTTTGAAATCTTTTCTAATTGCTTGATTCTGAATTTTGCTTTAAAGCCTATTTTTAGGCCTTTGTCTTGCTTCATTTAGAGTATAATGCAGTAGGGATTAAAGGGTTTAAGTCTATCTTTTTGTATTCTGCAGTAGGTGTATTCTGTCTTAAGTTTTTATTGCCTTTAAAAAGGTCATAATTCAGCAGTCAAACTATATAAGCTCTTATTAGATTTAAGTTATGATTTTTAGTGCATAAGCTCATTAGGCATCCTTCTTCATATGTTTCAGCTTATTATAGGTTTTGAAGTCTTTTTACTAGCTTATTTGAGACTGCAAATAAGCCTTTTGTCCTTTAAGAAAATCAGCTTATTTCAAACTTCTTTTTCTTTTCAGTTATTTGTAGCTTATTGGACAGGCTTTAAGCTAGTATAAGCCCCATTGCCATAAGGTTCCTTTAAGGGCTTAAAAATAAGCCCAAAAAGTGCCCCTTGTGGCTGTTGGTCTGCCAGTTTGGACCCTTTAGCTTATTTGATTATTTAAGCTTATTGCTTATTGTTTTTGCTTAATTTAGGTTTAGTTCTGCTTAATAGGTTAGTTTTAATCAATTTTAGCTTAATTATCTTAGGGTAGAGCTTATTTAGGCTTATTTGCAATTTTAGTCTAAAAATGTTAAGTTTTAAGCCTTTTAGCATTCCTGTCATATTTAGCTTAGTTTAAGTCTTTTTCCTTGCTTAATTTTGTTCTTGATTGCTTATTAGGTGTAGCTTATTACCTGTTTTGGCTTATTACTCTTATTCATCAGCTTATTTAGTCTAAAATGGTCAAATAGTTTAGCATTTAAGCTTGATAAGCTACTGTTACCTTTTTAAGCTTATTGCTGTGCTTATTTTTGAGTTTTAGAAAAAGTGCTTTTACAAAAATGTGCTATTTTAAGCATATGAGAAAAGTCATTTTTAAAATTTTTTGCAAAAAAAAATATGGGAGTAGAGAGGTCTCAAGGGTGAGCAGAGCTCGAACCCGAGACCTCCTGATATGTGTGGAAACACATATCCATTTTATATCAAAAATAGCCCTAAAAAGACAAAATTGTGCTTTAAATGCTTGAATATTGCTTGTTTTGTCTATGTGATTGTGTAGGTGCGGATATTGCAAAAATCACAAGAAAACGGTTAAAACCGGGCAAACACGAACACGAGAACGGAAGAGCACGCAAAGAGCCAGGAGAAAGCTATCAAAAGTCAAAAGTGGTCAACTCTGGTCAACACTTGGTCAACCTTAGTCAACTCATAAGAAGACAAAACCCATCAAATTTCCAAATCAACCCTCAAGATAATCCAAACTACAAAAATAACCCTTAGAGCCCTAACGGTGTTAACTTCTATTAATAGAAGTTAACACCCGTTAACTTTTTATATAACAAATCCAAATCCAATACCCTGGCCCATATTCCTTACCCGAAAATAAGCCCAAGTCAACCCTTTATCAGTCAAACCTATAACGCACCCTTTTCAGTTAAAAAAAGGCGGGTAAAGCCTTGTTACTGTTCATCGTCTTCCCTAGTTTACCCCTTCCTCAAAGGGAAATTGCTAATTAAGGGTTAAGAAGGACAATTCAAGTAGCAAAGTACAACATGGCAGGGTTACAACGTCATTTAAGCATCTGATTGGCCAAACCCAAGAAAGAATGACACGGTGGCAAGTAAGAAAGCACAAGGAAATGAATAATTTGCACTCAATCTACTCACAAAACAAGCACACAAGTGTCACATCACGGATTGCCACGTTGGCAATCCGTGTGCTCACACTTGTGATCCAACGGTAGATAAAGAGTATCCAATGATTGGACTTGATCTAAGGGCCAAGAAATGAGGGAGCGTGTAACAGACCTGTACCTAGAAGCTTCTCCAACGGGCTATATAAAGCCTCACTCCTCACACACAAGAGAGGGCTTCTTTTCTAGTTTTTTTTAGCTTAGCTTTTAAAAATTTAGTTTAAGTAGTGGTTAGCTTTTAAATTTTAGTCTTTGTAATCTCATAATTTAGTCATTGTAATCAGCTTTTAAGTTCATTGTAATCTGTTTTTGAAGTAATGAAATCAATTTTTCCTTTATCCAAATTTTCATAAGCTTTTAATCTCTCAAAAGTTATGCTACTATTTCATAAGCTTGTCATAAGCTCATCTTAAGCTCTCACAAGTCTCTAAGCTTGTGATTGAGTTCAATTGTTAGTTTAATCTACTCAAATCAGTAAAATAAGATAAGTATCTTTGCTTAATGAACTTTGGACTTTTGGAAGGGAAGCTAACAATGGAAGAGTTTCCAAGGACTTTTACTAGCTTATCATTGATAAGCTAGAGCTGTTGATAAGCTCTTTGAGCACATTAATCCTTTGTTTAGCTAAGGATAATTGTAAGTTCTCTCTTATTTTTCCTGTTTTTAAATACTTAGTGTAGTTTTGCTTATTTGCTTATCTAGTTGCTTATTTGAGTTTACATCTGTTGCATTATGCTTATTGATCATACTTTGCTATCTGTTTTCTAGTCTAGTAGATTAGATCTTTGTTTTTCTCATATTGTCTTATAAATCATAAAATCCAAAAAAATAAATTAGCTTAGCTTATAGATCTTTGATTCTAGCTTAATTGATTGTTGATTTATGTTTATTAAACTTGATATAAGCTATTAGATATCTGGTACTTAGGTTTTATTAACTAGATTTTAAAAGTTCAAGCTAAAATGAAATCTGTCAATGTTAAAGGAGTGTTTGGTTTAGTGTGTTTTGACCATCTAAAGTCAAAATAATTTGGTAAATGCTCTTTGGTCAGTTTGAATTTCATATTTGATTAAGTTTTGAATAGGTTTGCTAGATTAGTTTGAGCTTAAAATAATTGTGAGGTGCAATTTGATCTACCTTGCACCAGGGGATTAATTTGAGTTAAGTTAGAAAGAGTTTTTAAGATCCAAGCTTCATTGAGCTTGGATCTTGTTTGAGTTGTGTTTAACCACACTCATTGAGAGTGTCTAGTGCAGGAATGTCCCTTAAGGTCTCCTGCATATTGGTTTTTGCCTATTGCCAAGTGCATCAGTAGGTTACACTGCAGTCTTAAACTGCAGTGCTTTTTGATCAAATTTTAGCTAGCTTAATTAGGATTTAGCTTCTAAAATTCAGTAAACTTTTAGATTACATATAGGATTAGTTAGATTAAAACTTGTTTTTAGATTTCTAGCTTATTTACTAGGGTACATTTGCTTTTAAAGTTCATTAAAAATCTTAAAAAACCAAAAACAGTAGCTGTTAGAACTTAGTTTTTAAATCTAGATTTTTAGCTTATAGGATCAAATTTTATGCATTAGATTTATAGCTTATAAGTTGGTAGTTAAGTTTTCAAAAGCTCAAATTCTGTCATAGCTTATTGAGCATTCTAGCTTAATTGCTTTTTGAGCTTTTAGAGCTTGTTTCTGAGTTTGCAGATTTCACCATTAATTTCAATTAGCTTTTATTGTTATTGGTTCAATCAGCTTGTCATTTTTAGTTTCTGCATATCATAAGTTTTCTAGAATAGTTTTTGTTTTTAAAAATGAGCTTAATTTGAGTTGTGTGCAAGGATTTAAGTGAAAATTAGCTTTTTGGCCCTCAAAAGCCAACTTACTGAGACAGTTAGCTTCTCAAGCTGTTTTTGAGCTTAATTTTAAGATTGAGCTTATATTGTCATTGTTAAAGTTGTCCAAAATTGCTTAATCTACAACTTTTATTCTTTGAGTTTTGCAAAATAAAAAAAATAAAAAACGTGTTCCTGGGACTTAAACCCGTGACCTCTAACACACAACACCAACGCCTTAACCAGTTTGCTTCAATAGCTCATCCAACCACATCTCTATTCATTTAATTCTTATACTCATTTTAGCCTTAATAGCTTATTAAGCTGTTATAGCTTATTTCGTGGGTTATTTGATAAGATGTGTTCATAAACTTATTTTTCCTAGGTTTTAATTAGTATAAGCTATTTTATGTAACTTTTCTAGAATTTTTATAGTTCGTTTAGTATTTTTAAACATTTATTTTCATTAAAAAACTTTAAAAAATCATAAAAAATAGAAAAATAATCAAAAAAATAAAAATCTTTTTTTAGAAAATTTTCTTTTATCATAAAGTTTATAGGAAAATTAGTTTTGTTTTCGTAGGGTCTAATTTGCAAAAATTCGATTTTTAAAGAACGGGATTCGTCCCGTTCTCGTTTTTTTATAATTAAAAGTAGTTAAAAATAGTTTTCTGAGTTTTTATAGTATTTTAGATTTTTCTAAGTTTAAAAATCATTTTTTAGAATTTTTAGGATTTAATTTGCTATTTTCTAGGATTTAAATAAATTTAATTAGATTTTAATTCATAATAAATACAAAAATAATAATAATTTTCTTTTGCTTTAATTTAGGTTTAGAAATTTTATTTGCATTTCTAGGCATTAAATTTAGCATAGTTGCTTATTTGTCGCGTTTTATTTGTTTCGTTTAATTGATTTTGTGCATTAATTACTTTTGTTTGCTTATTTTAATTGTTGCTTTTAATTAGTAGTTATAGAAAATCAAATCAATCTTTGTTTTAATTCAAATCATTGTCCAAACAAGAGCGTGGTTTCAATTTCACGAATCATTGGGGAAACGACCCGGGAATCATACTTCCCGGTTTATATACGTATTATATTATATATTTGTGAAAGATTTTCCTTTTCACCTTTGTCCTCAAGGGTAAATTGGTAATTTTCCATAATATTATATTTTATTATTACGTATATATAGATTCTGAATGAATCACCTCCCCTCTCAACCAAAGCCTTAGCAAACACACACTCTACCACCGGCACCAGTAGGGCCATCTGGTAGAGTTGTGCAAAATTAATTATATAAGGGGTTTTCCCTCTTTTTCCTTTCAGCCCTTTAGAGCTTTTTCCCAGCTTATTGAGATAAGATGGCAACCTCTTAGTATTTTTCCTAGAATCAGCATAAGTCAAAGTATTTTTTGTATTTTTTTCAGATTTTTATAAATTAGTTTGATATTTTTTATAATTTATTTTCATTAAAACAATAATTAATTCATAATAAATAAAATAAAAGTCAAAAAAATATAATTCTTTTTTTCAAAATTTTCTTATCGTGTAGGACCTAGAAAAAATAAATTTGCTTTTGTAGGGTTAAAATTTTAGAATTTTGTTTTTTAAAGAACGGGATTGAATCCCGTTCACGTTTTTCGTGTTTTTAAGCTTAAATCACCTTTGTTTTGCTAGTTTTCTTTGATCTTATTACTTTTTAGTCATTTAGGGTTAATTAAAAGTTAAAAAATCATTTTAGGTTTAAATTTTGATAATTTAGTTTTTTTTAGGACGCGTTTTTAATACCCGTTAACGTTTTTAGCCCATATCTTTAATTGCGTTTCTTGTTTGCTTTCTTTTAGTTATTTTTTGCACTTTATTAGTAGAAATAGATTCCAAATAAATCTTTGATTATTCAAGCATTGTCCGCAAACCAAACTCGATTTTCAAATTCACGCCTCGTTAGGAAGAACGACCCGGGTCCGGTTTTGAACTTTGTGAGTAACGAAGTGAGAGACCGATACTTTCGGTAATACTATACTATAATTGATATATTTTGAGAATACTTATTATATATTTATGTATTTATTTATATTTATATATAGTAAGAGAAAATCATTGTCAATTTGTGGCGCCGTTGCCGGGGAGGTGTGTATGATCATCGAGTTGAAGTTTGTTGTGCCTTGAAGACCCTTCCTTGTGAAGTTATCATTCTCGTTTGTGAATATTTTCTTTTTATTTTTATAAAAATACAAAAATATTTTTCATTTTCTTTTATTAATATATAAAAACCTACCAGTACTAACTATAGTATTGCCAGACTTAACTTAGTACTGCCAGACTTAACTTAGTACTGCCAGAACTAACTAATTACTACCAGACTTAACTATTATACTACCAGTATTAAGTATTTACAATCTATTTCCCAACACGGTTCACCTTTGAAAGTTAAACAAACTATAAGAGGGGTATAAGGCGGGTTGTTCCGAGGAACTACGACCCTAAAGGAGAAAGGTTTTTAATAGCTTCGCGCTTTCCTACTCCTCCGCTCCTTTATGCGTTTTTCTCTTTAAAGAGTTACCGTGAAGCTTGTTGATTAATTAGTTTAAGTTGTCTTATCTCATTTTGTCATTTAATAAAATGAATTGTTAAAAAAAACTAAAAAACCAAAAATAATCTTCTTTTTCTTCTTATCCATTTAATTCTTTTCTTAACCCTCTATATTGTTTAATTCTTATGGCGTCATTCGACTATCGTTTAAATCCCCTTTACGCGATTAAAGAATGCTCGTCTTGTGGAGCTTTGTACACTACAGACTATTGTTGTTCTAAAGGGGGTCTCGTAGACAAGATCATTCGTGAACGACCCCCTCAGAATTGTGCAACTTGTGGAGACCCGGTTGATGGTCTATATTGTCGACCTTGTGCTTTTGTGCGAAAGTGTTTGAATGAAGGTTGGTATACAATTCATGATGAAAACGAAATTCTAAACACTTCCGAGTCATCCAATGACAACACTAACATTGTTAGTGCACCTCAAGAGCCATTCGTCTTCAATCAAGACCCCGGTCAAAATTCTTCACGAAGTCCTCCACACATTGACCATCACTGTTGTTACGAGTGTGGTGATTCGCTTGACGATATCTTTTGTCAATGATGCACTTGCAAGTCTTGTGGGAAAGGTGCTCATTATGGTTATAATTGTCCTCCGAAAGTTCCAAATCCGGAACCATGCAACAATCAAACCGTTGATGAGCTCCCACAAACTTTGCCAAGTTTTGATCCGACATGCTATTCTGGAGATGGAAATTCATTCACTTATGATTCCACTCCTAATTTTGTCAATGATTCTCCTAACATTTTTAACCCACCTCCACAACCCCAATACATGCCATACTCTTGTGAGTTATGTGGGAACGATGCCCATCATGGTTATGATTGTCCACCTCAAGTCCCGTTTGTCTACAATCAGGACCCGTGTTTCAATCAAAACTTTGATTATTTTCCATAAACTTCACCGAGTTTTCCACAACAATATCCTTGTTGTGAAGATTGTGGGGGTCCTCACGAGACTTTTCAATGTCAACCGATGAATTATTACGAACCTAATCCGTGTTATGATTCTAATTATTCTGGTTTTGACCAATTTCAACCCCCATAATATACCGTCAATCATCCAATCTTCAATGCTCAAAATGAGCTTCTCAATTCTCAAAATAAGATTATGGAGCAAATGACATCCATATGTGATATGGTTGGTCAATATATGCAAAAGAAGGAAGAAGATAAGCGAATTGCGAAAGATCAAGCGGCTAAAGATCGATATTGGAAGATTCCCATTTGCTACGATGATGACGATGACGAGGAAAGTTCTATTCCCTTGAAAGATATTATTATTTCTGGACTTCCTCCGTGTGTTGCAATCACACCCGTTTTATTAACCGAGGAGCCCGTTGACTCTCTCATAATGGAGGATGAGCATCTCGACACTATTCCGGCAACGGAATCGGACGAAGTAATAAAGTCTAGTGTTGAGAACCTTGTCCAAACCCCAAGTGAGTCCGAGGGTATTCCCGACAGTGTGTGTGATATGCCTCTTTGTAACAATCCTACCCCTCTTGAAGCTTTCAAAGAACACTCTGAGATTGTCGTCGATTTCAACGATGATTCTACTTCGAGTGATGACGATTCTCCCTACGGTGAGGATATCGAGTATGTCGATGCTTCACCTCCCGATTCTGAGCTCGTCAGCTTAGAGGTGGTGGAGAATGTTACCCCGGAAGATGGAGAAATTGAGGACGATGTTCTTCGTGAAAAATTATCAAAAATCAATCTTCTTATTGCTAAGATCGAAGCATTAAAAGATAATCCCCCTCTATCTCCGGATTTTATGATTAAGTCTTCCTCCACGTCTCCTAATCTTTTCTTAGAGGAGACTAACACCTTTGATAATTCTTTACCCGAATCTGAAACTTTTTGCTTTAATCTGGAAGAGATTAGTAGTGGCAGTACCACTACTCGTTCTGATTATTCTCTTCTGGATTATGAAGCTTTCTATCTCGATGACGATCATATTGAAGAGAAGAGTAGTGGCAGTACCACTACTCATGCTGATTTTTCTCAATATGATTCGTTCATCTTTGATCTTTCGATCAATCCATTTCCTCCTGCCGATAGGAGTGATTTTTATCATGAGAAGTTCACCGATGAACTCGCTCACATCATATCTCCACCGAAGTAAGATTGTTTCTATTCTACTCTAAGATAAGCCCGATCAGGTGCAATTTCACGATGATGTGGTGGAGGATATTTTTGATAATCTGCAAGAGAACCAAGAGTTCATTGCTAATGTTTTGCCCACCCATTCCACCTTCATCATTCGGAATTTCACTCTTTCTAGTGATTCCTTCGGATCCGACCTTGTAGTTTCTTTTCCTTCCGGAACTAGAAACAAGATTTTCGATCCAGGGATATTCATTGGATTCTAATCCGAGAGATTTCTATCCCCGGATGAATTTTCTATCTCATTCATCTGTGATCCTCCTTTTTCAGTGATTGACACTTTGCTTTCATTTTCATCCAAAAATGAGAAAAAAGTTGACAATACTGTATTCCCCTCGCTTCAGAGAGAAATCTCTCCTTCTTCATCAATCGGGGCTTGAAAGCTTCCAACTTTCTCATCATAATATCCCGGTGTTGAATCATGAACACACTCCTAATTTGGGTGTTCGTCATCCCCATTTCTATCCCCCTTGACAAGCTCAAGTATAGGGGACGAGTCGAGCTTGTGACTCAGTTAACAAAAACAAGGCGCTTCATGAGAGGCAACCCATGCTTATCTTAATCTAATTATAATAGTAGTAATGAATAAGTGTTTTTTGTTGTGTGAGGAGGCTCGCCTCTTCCATTTTCCGTGCTTTGTGTTTTGTGATATATGTCCAGAATTTCCCGGATTGTGATGACTCTCATGCTCGCGGTTTTGTCCTTCGATCATTAGAGCTTCACATCCTCAGCTTCATTTGGGAAATCCAATATCCAAATCTTATCGACTAACGTTTATCTTTAAGCATACTTCATAAACGGCTTAGGATTTACGTAGAGACCCTTCTTAAAACATTGAGGACAATGTTTAGTTCTAGTATGTGGGGGGGGGTCTATCGATTTGATTGTGCCTGCAGTCGTTGTTTTTGCGTAATCCTATTTTTACCAACAAAATTTCAAAAAAATGAAAAAATTTAAAAATTTTCAATAATAAAATAAGTATTTTGTCATAATTTTGACTTTCCTGCTAGGTAGAATAAGAATAAATTTTGACTCGATCGAGCGTGTTGTGCTCTAACTTGTTCCTTAACGTTTAGACTAAGCGTTCGCAGAAATTCGCAAAGAACGAAAAATGCTAGAGTTAATTATGAGTTGGATGCTAGACAAGGATTAGTTGGAAATCATAAGAGCTCATGTATGTAATTTGTGGCTTTTTCTCCCATAAGCTTCTAACCGGATTAATAATACGTGCTATTTTTGGAGATTAAACTTAAATCAACAATTTTTATGTAGTTAATAGCAAAAATTTTAGTCTTAGTTCAAATTTATACTTAAATTTTTCAAAAAGAAGTCTTCTCTATATATTATAAAGTATAATATATATATATATATATATATATATATATATATATATATATATATATATATATATATATATATATATATATATATATATGAAAAATGATGAAAAATGAAAAAATATAATAAATATAAACTGTGGGCTGATAAAAGTTTGCTGCATCTTGCCGGCTCACAACCGATGTTACAGCCTTCTAAAGAAAGCCCATAGTAAGAATAATAATCCGAGACTGATAAAAGTTTGTTGCATCTTGCCGGCTCACAACCGATGTTGCAGCCTTCTAAAAGGTCGAGGGTTACAATTGCATCAATGTTATGTTTAATATTAAGTGTGAATTAATAAATAGATCTCTTTTTGTTAAATTTAAATATGCTTTTGAACTTTGACTATTTCATTTTAAGTTTTTAAATAAGCTATGTGTAAACGGGAAACCTAAGAGTTTTTGAAACCTAAGGTCCGTGAGTCCCGATACTAAGTTCTCTGGGGGTGGTCCAAAATCTTGGTAACTTAGACACAAGTTGGATGTGCCGAGACGAAAGTCGCTACTGAATGATCTCGCCTTCAACTCATTATTCCGGTGGGAACGTGAAACATAAAATTTTGCAAACGTTATCTATGTTGAAAATTCAAAATGGCACATTCCCCTATATAATAATAAATTATCGGGAGTGAAAAGTTCACAGAGTTGCAAATAGAGTAGTTTCGCCTCTTAACTGATATTTAACGGTGATTTTGTTTTAAGCTTGGTTTGGAGCGAGTAAAAAGTCGGGAATGATGAATTTATCCTTTTTAGGGGCATTTTAGGATTAAAGTGCGTCTTATTCTATGACCCCTAACAGTTATGAAACTAACGAAAGTTAAATAAGTTAGTTGCTTAAATATATATATATATATATAATATATATATATATATATATATATATATATATATATATATACTATATATATATAATATATATATATATAAATACATATATATAAAAGAGAAAAAGGAAAAATACTTAAATATGTGTAGGAAAATAAGTGTATATTTAAAAATGGAACAACGGGCTTCTCAATCTATGATTTCTTCATTCCCCCTTCGACGAACACTAGCTACTTTTCAAGGTATTAGTCGAGTTGGAATGTTTAGATTCTTATTTGATCGTCAAGTGTTTGACGTATAGCTTTGCGTGAGTGACACGCATAGATTTTTTTAGTAATGGGAGACTTGGTATGTTGTGTCAATAGAACAGTACCTTTACATCTTAATAAACTACCCTAAACGACCCAAAAAACGCACATCAAATGCCATATATATGCTAGTTTTGGTGTTTGTTACTGTGCAGGTACTCGATATCTGAAGAAAAAGGAATAAAAAACAAAGCCAACCAACAAACCGAGCACGAGAACGAAAGAGCGTGATGAAAATCCAAAGCAAAAAAGTCCGAGGTCAAAGTCAACAAAAAAGTCACCCGACAAAGTCAAAGTTCAAACCAAGCCTGTAACTGAATAAATTGATAAATGGCCCCACCCGATACCCATCTAATGGTCTGGGTCAACCCATTTAAACATTATGAAGACAAAAGGGCCCAATACCATTTTGAATATAAACCAGCCCAAACAGTGTTATTAAGCCCAAACAAGATAACAGCCGTTAGACCTTTATAATCAATAACTCTGTTAGTCCTTTAAGGACTGAAAGTGTAAACCCTCAATACACCCTCAAGGGCTTAAACTGCCAAATCTTTAAACTTTTATCACTACATGGACCATTCTTGCAATATCACTTAACAAAATGGAGGACTACTCTTGCCATTTCCATAAACCTTCACCCTGCTCATAGTACTGTACATCTCTTCCATGTTTCCCGCCTAAACACCATGACCCATTGTTCATTGTCTTTTCACCCCACACCTGCAACTACACTCCAAAACACTACAACCTCACTCCACAAACAGACAAAGACATGTTGGCAATCCCCTAAATGTCCATTGGTTATGAAAAAGAAGGGTTGAGATCGTTTGGCTTGGGCACCACTCAAGTTAAAGGGCTAAGATTGATTTGGGGTCTCCTCACACAAGAAACACAACAAGCACACATCAAAGGGCATAGGCGACTATATAACTGTGTTTTTTTTCACACAGGAGGAACGAGTTAACTAAGAGTAGTGTAGTTGTAGTTTTACTTTTATTTTTTAATGTCTTAATTTATGTTTTTTGTCTTTAAATTTATGTCTTTACATTTCAAAGCCTTGTTGTAATCCTTTTACAGTTAATGAAATTTCAGTTTTCCAAGTTTTCAAATTCTATCTTTTAAGCTTATGCATTCAAGTTATTTTGTGTTCACAAGTCATTCTCATAAGCTCTTTTAAGCTAATAAGAAACTATTTTTTTTACTCATTCAAAGGTTTTCCAAAAGTTCAATGAAAGTATCTGTTTCATCACCTATAATTTGGATTTTCAAGCTTTTGGAAGATAAGCTAACCAAGGAAGAGCTTATGGGTTATTAGACTGCTTATTTCAAATAAGCTAGGTAGGTTAGAGCAAATTAGTCCATCATTCCCTACTGATCATGGGAATAAGACAATTTTACTTTTTTTCTCTTTTAAAGCTTATTTCTGCCTTCCTTATCGCTTATTATTTGTTTTAATTTTGCTTTTTAAGTGCTTATTCTGTCTTTATTATGCTTATTTGATTTAACTTATGCTTGTATTAGTTGATTTTCAGCCTACAATTGTTTTCTATTTTTAAAGGAGTGTTTGTGGTTAGACCAAAAATGGTCAAACTGGTTTCAAATTTTATTTGGTTTCTTAGTTAAGTTTTCCTTAAGCTCAGATTTAGTTATGAGTTAGTTTCAATCAAGATTTTAAAGCCTAAATCTTAAATTTAAGGTTTTGAGTATGCACTTGTTAAATCTGTGAATTTTCCAATTGTCGTAACAACTTATTTAGTTAGATCTTTTCTATATGCTTGTTAGTTCCATTTTCATGTTTATTTGAGTCAAGAAATGCAGTAGTATAGGTTAAGTCTAAGGGAGCTTTTGCCATTTTGTTTTTAAGTTACATATGTCATAGTTGCTATTATCCTGTTCAAATTTAAAAAAGTTAACATCAGTTTTAAATTAGATAACTCTTATAGTTTTAAGTTTTGATTTTTGTTCAATAAGTTCTTTGATGTCCATACTTGATCTGCTTATGCTTATTTTATGTTTTAAAGCTTATTTACTAGCTCAAATTTAAGCCTGCAAAAGCCAATTGTCCTTTAAAAAGAAAACATAAATCAGCAGCTACTGAGTGTGAGTAGGCCTTTTCAATTAGCTTTTTCCTAGCTTAGATGTTTTTCAAACTCCCTTTTAATTATTGCTTATTGTAGCTTATAGGATAATCTTTAAGGGCATATGGGCCTTTAATCCCTAAGGATCTATTTAAAAGCTTAAAAATAAGCTCAAAGGGCCCTCTTAGTCTGTTTTCATAGTTTATTGGTCAAAAGTGCTTATAGCTTTTCAAGTGCTTATCTGGTTGTTTTCTTTGCTCATTTTTGCTCATAGATGCTTATTAGGTTAGTTTAGTTATCTATTTTTGCTTAAATTGCTTTTTCCTTTGCTTATTTTGTTATAAAAAACCAAACAGTTAGCCTTTTATAGACTTAGTTTTAAAAAGTTAAGTCTCTTAGCTTATTTGCTTATTTAAGTTCTTGGCTAGTTTCCTTTGCTTAATTTTTCTTATTTATGCTTATTAGGTTTGTCTAGTTATTTGTTTTTGCTTATTTTGCTTTTTCATTTGCTTATTTGTTCTTATAAAGCCAAAAAATTAGCCTCTTAGTGCCTTAAGTTTATATTAAGTTTTCTGTCAGCTTAATTTGTGCTTTTCCAGCTTATTTATAAGTCTTCATAAAAAGTTGTAGTTAAGAAAAATGCTTATTTTCATCTTATTAAAAAAGTTGTTTTAAAAGTTTTTTGCAAAAAAAAATGGGAGTAGAGAGGTCTCAAGGGTGAGCAGGGCTCGAACCCGAGACCTCCCCTCTCAACCAAAGCCTTAGCATACACACACTCTACCACCGGCACCAGTAGGGCCATCTGGTAGAGTTGTGCAAAATTAATTATATAAGGGGTTTTCCCCCTTTTTTCCTTTCAGCCCTTTAGAGCTTTTTCCCAGCTTATTGAGATAAGCTGGCAACCTCTTAGTATTTTTCCTAGAATCAGCATAAGTCAAAGTATTTTCTGTATTTTTTTTAGATTTTTATAAATTAGTTTGATATTTTTTATAATTTATTTTCATTAAAACAGTAATTAATTCATAATAAATAAAATAAAAGTCAAAAAAATATAATTCTTTTTTTCAAAATTTTCTTTTATCATTTAGGACCTAGAAAAAATAAATTTGCATTCGTAGAGTTAAAATTTTACAATTTCGTTTTTCAAAGAACGGGATTGAATCCAGTTCTTGTTTTTGTGTTTTTAAGCTTAAATCACATACTTTTTTTTATTTTGTTTTTTTTTTTTTTTTTGTTTTTGGTTCTAGTTTTATTTGTTCTTTACATTATTAGTCATTAGGGTTTATTAAAAGTGAAATAATCATTTTAGGATTAAATTTTTGATAATTTTATTTTTTTAGTCGCGTTTTACGTTCCCATTGTTAGGGTTTATAACTAAATTCGTTTGTTTTTAAGGTTCTTTGCTTGTTTTTTGCATTTTATTTGTAGAAATAGATAACCAATTCAAATCTTTGATTATTCAAGCATAATTCCCAAACCGATTCTCGATTTTCAAATTCACGCCTCGTTGGGACATAACGACCCGGGAATCATACTTCCGGTTTACTACAATTGAGAGATTTTTGACTTTCCTTATTATAAGTATTATATATTTATTTATATATATATTTAAAAGGGTTAGTCAGAAGCTTGTCATTTACCTTGGCTAAATAATTGATTGTATATATTAGAATTGAAGGCTAATACCTTCGGGTATTAGCCATTATTAATGAAGATCTGAACGTTTGGTACATGTTTATCTCGATTTCTTGATTTAACGTTAAATGCATGTTTATGTTTATCCATTTTGTCAACTTGTTTACCGCTTTTGTATGTGACCTATCATTAAATGGATCTAGTGTACGACCCAGTAAATCTAGCGTCTGGGATTAGCTTTCTATATATTAATTTATACATCAAGAATAAATAGATCACAAATATTTCCCTTCTAAATCTTGTCCTAGGATACGCTCAGCTTACCTAGTTAATTGGATATTACCGATGGTTTATTGATTATGTTGACTAGCAGGTGAACCTAGATAATTCAACAAATAATGTTCTGATTCTATTGGATAGTTAGACAAGTGGACTACTAGTGTATAAATTGCCATTAAGCAGTAAGTGGGTAAAGTCTCTATGAGCTAGGGTTTAACAAGATCACCATTGCTTTAATCCCTAAGATAGATTATAATCAGCAAATAAGGATGCTTTATGTGGATGCTTTAATTGTGACAAAATTAATGTGTCTAGGTCTTAGGATGATGTAACGCCTAAGTCTTAAGAATGATATACCACCTCGAGAGAAGAAATCATTGCACTTAATAAACAAACCAACTTTCTAATCGGATTAATAATGGTTAATACATTTTCATTTATATTTGGCTGATTCGCCCTTTATCTTTGTTTCTTTGCTTGCGTGGTTAAAGTCCGTGAAATGATTGATCCACCAACTCAAACTGGGCCCGACTCTCAGGCTGAAAACCCCCTATTTCTCTCATTGCATAATAATTAGGACTGACATAGGTTTAGAATAGAATAGAATTAACATAGATTATATAACCAAGATATTAATTAAATTGATAAATTTAACCTCGCTTAAAGTGTTCGACACTCTACTTACCATGAAACTACTATCAATCGTGTACACTGCCCGTTAAAGTGTTGTTTTTGGTTTAGTCGACAAAATATAAATTTAAAACTTGAATCAATAAAATTACAACCACACAACGACACATCAAGTTTTTGGCGCCGCTGCCGGGGAGTGAAAATTAATCTTGATTTTTATTTGATTTTTTGGTTTTAACATTAGATTTTTTTTTTGAACGGCAATTTGTGGCTACATGGCCCCTAGCCCAGAAGGCGTAGCGAGCCAACCCTTTGGTCCAGCCAGAAGGCATGCACCCTTCCCACTTTTAACACACGCGGGAGGAACCCCTATCGCTACTACAATACTCGAACATGAGACCTTTCCTAGGAGTGTAAAACATCCAAACATTCGATTAGATCTAACCCTTAGGAGTAGTGTAAATTCTAATATAGTGTATATTCTTGAATATTCCTTAATTTTTGTATATTTTCCTTTAATTGTTGCTTATATAAATATAATATAATATATATATAGTATATAAATAAATATATATGTGTTGTGTGGTGTGTGTGTGGTGTGTGTGTGTGTGGTGTGTTTAATTGTTTGCGTAGTTTATGTTTTTCCTTAATACACTGTTCTGGTCGAATAACTTGAATACGGGTAATCCACTTCCACGGATACGTGTATCCCACATTCTGCCAATACACGTATTCATTCAACTGATAATACGCTATCCACTCCCATTGGATATTGTGTATTGATTAATCTGAACAAGAACAGAATCTTGGTTTTCCTATTTGATTTTTGTGCTAATTTTTTTTCTATCTTTCTTTAGAGCAAATCCTACTGATTTTTTATCCCTTGTTTCAGATAGTGCATGAGAAGGAGTTCAACAAATGAACTATTCACACCTTACAAAGAACCTGAACAAGAATTTCGATCATCTAGAAGACACTTCAAGTCACTAAGTCTTGACGAATTGAGATCGCCTAATTTCAATTTATTTTTTGACCGAGAATACTTGGAGGAAGAAGAAGCAGAATCAATGGCGGAAACCATGGAGTAATACATGAGCAAGACCTAAACTGACTATGGATCGGGAGTTGCTAGGCCTAAGATTAAGGAAAAATATAGTTTTGAACTGAAAGGCCAATTTCTTAAGGAGCTTCGAGAAAACACATTTAGCGGTTCGGATAATGAGGATGTGAACGAACACATTGAAAAAGTTCTTGAAATTGTTGACTTATTTCATGTTCCTAACATCACTGAGGATCAACTAATGCTCTGAGTCTTCCCTATATCCTTAACTGGAGCCGCAAGTCATTGGCTAAAGAAGACAAACCACTGTTCGATCAAACTTGGAAGATCTTAAAATTATTTTTTTTTCACAAATTATTGCCCACCGTCGAACTACGCAGAACATGTAGGAAATACACCAACTTCAGTAAGAAACCAGATGAAACCCTTTATCAAGCATGAGAGCGCTTTAAAGAACTCTTGATGAAGTGTCCTCAATGCTATTTGACTAAGATGCAAGAGGTAATTTTGTTCTACATTGGGTTGGATGTTCCAACACGATCGATTCTTGACTCAAGAGGTGCCGTTCCAACTAAGACAGCCGAAGATGGTAAAAAGGCCATCCAAGAAATGGCAGACATAAAAAACTTTCACCCCTAAAAAATTGCACAATGGAACATCTAAGGAAGAAGACTGAGACTTCTGAATGTGAAGAGAGGGGAAGAGGGGGGTGGGGGGGGGGGGGGGGGGGGGGGGCCAAGGAGGGGGGGAGAGGGAAGGGGGGGAGGAAGGGGGTGGGGGGGGGGGGGGGGGGGGGGAGGGGGGAAGGGAAGGGGGGGGGGGGGGGGGGGGGGGGAGGGGACTGGCTACATACAAGCACACTGAACAATCTAGAAAGAGATCAAAATATATGAAAAGGGGGGGGGATTTATGCTGCTCAACTGTAGGAAGTAACAATGCAAAGGACCCCATACACAAAGATTGCCCACTAAAAGAAGAAAGGAAAACCCTAGAAGAAGCTTACTACATGCAATTTAGTGGACCTTTTCAAGGTGGGGGATATAGAGCAACAGCTCTAGGATTTTATCAAAGGAACAACGCAAATCTTTCGTACCAAGAACGAAGGCAATCAATGGAAGATACCTTGAGCAAATTTATGGGAGAATCGGCAAAGAGACACGAGGAAAACTCTATCTTGATCAAAGAAATCCGAGCTTCAATGGATGATGCCATAAGGAACCAAGGAGCATCAATTAAAACATTGGAGATACAAATTGTAACATTTCTCAATTTCATGTCATTTTATGACTCCTATAATTCGTCACTGTTTATTTTGGTCCGATACGCGTTTACTTTTAGTCTTTACTTTTAAGTTAAATCGCGTAGACTAGAAATAATCATTTAATGTAAACGGTCATCAAATAAATTAAGGTTTACATCGACCAAGTAATATATAATTATTAAGAAGATAATTATTAACTTTGCGTATTTCATTTCTATTGGTCACGTAAAGGGTTTACGTTTCGCAATAAAATACATTTGGACACACCCCGGAAATACCTAGACTTACCTAGACTCAAACCAAGACCCACTTTTAAACCTTAACACAAAAATTAAATCAATTTTGTGTACATAACCCACTAGGGGCCGGTTATGAGTCCAAAACAATTAGAAAATCTCCAAATGATTCCTTAAGTACTAGTACAAACCTCTTTCAATTAATGTTAGTCCTTAATGTTCCTAGTAAACTCATTACACAAAGGTTAATAACCATTTGGTCTCTCATTTGCCCCTTATGCCGCGGCTAATGCATGTATATACACAAAATCCATAAGATTTCCAAATCACTAGCAAATCTTGTACATACATTAAGTAATTAAAGATTGTACTTAGTGGTTTAGCTAAATACCATTTTAGGCTAACTAGAAACTCTCAAAACCATCAACTAGGGCACGGTTTGGTTTGTTGGGGACTAGGAAGCATGCAACTAAGTATTTGCCTATAAATACACACACACTCTTACAACTCACACAACTCTCAAACAAGTTAAATATTTCCTCTCCTTTGCGTCGGATCACAAACCGCACACAAACACACCCATTTACTTCATTTCGAGCCAACAAACATCCACTAGGGATTGTATACGAGGCCACAAGGTTTACACGAGCTAAGGATTGGGTATACACTAACTTTGGAGCTTAGTTTAATATTTAGTCCGTAATCGTACGTGGGTTGTCTAATTTCGCATACACACTCGAAAACAAAGCCTTAGGACCCTTTGTAAGTCACATTCGAACTCATAACAATTGTATTATACGTGTTTTTCCTTGTTAACTAGTTTATATGTCACGTATGTATATATATGATGTACTAGAGTGAGTTCACGCATGTTAAATGAGAAACATGCGAGTTATACGCAATACTATTACGTATAACGACTTGTGTGGTGTAAAGGTGCAAGGAAACACGTAACATGTGGGATTAATAACAAGTGAGACTCTAAAACTTGGAACATTCGACGTAAACAAAAGCCCTTATACGCGAGCAACTTATAAACCACACATAAACATTGAAAGTAAACACGACATGGTAGCTTGGGAACGTATACACGACATAAACCAACGTTTGCATGTGGAGCACGACTAACGTATATAGGCCAACGAACGTAATATAGCCACTAGAACTATTTTCGAATCATATACATTGCTAGGGGAAACCAACGGGCCACAAAGGGCTTGTGAAATCCAAACGTGCTCACGGCTTAGGCCCAACCAGCCCAACAGCCCACGAGTGGGACCCACGGCTTATTTATAAGCCCTACGAGCTTATTAAGAGTCCAACGAGCAAATTGATATTAATATGGACCCTTAGTATGTTTAATAACCAAACGGATCCTTAAATGGGCTCGTTAGCCCATTACCGTGAACCACGAAACCCATAAGCCACGAATAAGCTTGGCAGCTTATTTGTGAGCTTAAAACAGCTTATGAGGCTTATGATAACCTTAGGCAAGTTAATGGACCCTAATGGATTGAGCCCAAACATGAACAACCCTTATCGGACTCGTAATGGGCCCAAAAGCCCATTACTGGAGCTTAATGGCTTATTGAATAAGCCACAAGGTAAAACAGCTTAAAACAGACCCTAATAAGCTTAATAAGATTATAAAATGAATTGGGCCAAATAAGGAAATGCTTAATGGACTTTTGTAAGTTTTCGGGTTAAGGTTATTGGGCTAACAAACCCAATAAGCCTAAATAAGCTTATTTATAAGCCCAACAGTTAAAGTAGCTTAATTGAGCTTAACCAAAGTCCTTGTCACTTTTGAAAACCCTTTTGAACTCTTAGAAGCTTAATTCGAGTTGATGTTGGGCCGAAAAGCCCAATAAGCTCATCCGAGCTTATTTATAAGCTACCAACAGCTTATGTAGCTTATTGAAGTAAATAAAACCTATTGTCACTTGTTAGGTCTTAATTGGGTTTAAAATGTGACTTTTTACAAGTTAAGGGACTAAATATGTAAACTTGTAAACTTGGGGGTTAAAACTGTCAAAACTATTTTTCTATAAAGTCTAGGGGCTGTTTTGACATTACAAAAAAAACCTAAAGGGTAATTTGGTAAAGTTAAAGGACCAA
>BQNB010094037.1:0-11529 GCA_026074375.1 Tanacetum coccineum | reverse complement strand
ATAAGCTATAAACTACAAAATAAGCTAAAACAGATTAGGTTCATACTACAAACTACTTATGCAAGAAAAATCAGACTTTAAAACTCAAACTGTTTTTGACAGGTTTGTACCAAAACTCAATTGACAAATGCACACTTAACTCTTTTACTACTGCATTTAAAGACTCAGAAAAGCTAATCAAATAAGCCATATTTTCTAATTCTAGTATCATAGATTCAAGACATTGTTATAAAAAGCTTTGAAAACAAGTTTTAAACCTTAAAAACTTTTGGAAACTGATTAAAGGTACTTAAAAAAACGTGTTGAAGTTAGATTAATGACCCAAAACTATTTTCAGCTTGTTTTGACCCATTTTGAACCTTAACCCAAACACCCCTTTAAACTTTGAAAATCCATTTTAAACTTGTAAAACTGAGTTTAAACCTTTGATTTTTGAAAACAGATGATGAGCTAAGTTTAACTAAGACTAATAAGCAAATTTAAACAGACAATAAGCACTTTAGATAAGCTAATGAAACAAGCAGTAAAATAAGCTAACATATGGCAGATTATGAAATACTTGAACAAATGAAACAAGGACTATAAAGTAAGCAAGTTAAGCACTAAATGACATTAATAAGCAAGAATAAGAAAATAATAAGCAGAGATAAGCAGTATAAGCAATGCTACAGTAAAATGCTAAAAATGAAAATGAAGGCTTACTTGATCCTTTGCACAAAACAAGGATATAAATGCTCTTAAGGAGCTTATCTATAAAATCTCTAGCTTATCTTATGATAAGTTGGTAAGTCCATAAGCCCATCTGTTTTTGGCTTATCATCCAACAAAGCAAGTTGTGGTATTTTTTTGGGTAACTTTTTTTATGTAATTTCTTAATGGCCTAACAATTTTTTTATTGCTTTATGAAAACAGTTTAAACAAGAGCTTTTTTCAAGAGCTTATGAGAACATTTTCAAAACATGAAGTGCATAAAAGAAAAAAAACAGGATCTTAACTTAAAAACTTAAATTTCATTAAACTCTAAAAACATTACAAGGCTTTGAAAAGGAAAACGATAATAAGCTAAAAAGTAGACTACAATAAGCTGTAAAATTAACTAGATGCATTTGAAAGGCTTATAATGGTCCTATAAATAGAGAAGTCTTCAAAGTCTTGGATCTTCACATATGTGCTTCTTCTGTGAGTTTAAACTGAGGTGTGTTTGTTAAGTGAGTGTGTCATAAATCAATCTCAGCCCTTCATTTTGAGTGTTCACCAAGTAGTATCATCTCAACCTTCCATTTTTGTCTTCTACTTTGGACGAATGGGAAAGCTTAGGATCGCCAAGGTGGCATTTGGAGTTTTATGGTGTGGGTTTTGATGGGATGGTGACATATTTGTTTTGGGGATCAGGGTAACAGGTTTTTGGGGTGTGGGGTAGAAGATGTACAATAAACTTTGGCAGGAAGAGGAGTTGGGAGTGTTTGTATCTGTTTTGGTGATACAGGGGTGAAAGTTTATGGGTTTGGCAAGATTGGTCCCTTAGTGTGATAGGTGTATTTGCACCGTTAGTCCTTTTGGTGCAAGGACTAACGGTGTAAGGTGTAAAAGGGTTTATGGTTATAGGTTAATGGGCTTATGTTTGGGCTTAGTTGGGCCGGTTTATGGGTTTTGGACTTTTAAGGGTTTTTGGACCATAAAGCTTATAAGTTTTATAAATGATGTCTTAATGGGCTGACCCGACCTATTAAATGGGTGCGGGTTGGTCCGATAAGATTTCTTCGGTTTCGGCTTCGTCTTTGACTTTGACTTTTTAGTGTTGACTTTGATTTTGACTTTTGCTGATTTTGACTTTGACTTTTTACGACCTTTCCATTCCCGTGCTCGGTTTTGTTGTTTTGGCTTCGTTTTTGTCCTTTTCTTAGATATCCGTTTCCTGCACAATACAAATGCAAAACACACAAATACAATATATTTTTGGTATGTTTTTTTGTCTTTTAAGCATGTTTTCCTAGGTAAATGATATGTGTAATTAACCACATACCATTATATCAAAACAAGTATTAAAAGTTAACGTTTACATCAAAACCTTAATTATATGTAATGTATACATATAAAATAAAACATGATACTATGTGAAACACCTTCAAGCATGCTTGTACCAAGTGTTACAATGCAAAAGATAACATTTGTATATCTTTTCCCTCTAATCAAGTACAACTTTCTAAAGCTGACAATGTACAAAGCTAATTTATGGCCTAAAAACCTAATTATGGTCTTTAAGCTCCTAAACCATGTTTAAAACGTTACACCACTTTAGGAAAAATGGTAAAAGCATTTAATGCATCTCCTAAACCCTAATTATCCCTAATCTTAACCGTAATTCCACATTTTAAACCTAAACACCGAGAATAAAACCCCAAAAAAACCCGAATGCACGTAAACCTAAAAACGAAACCCTAAACCTAATACTAAGCCTAAACCTTAATCCTAAGCCTAATCTTAATCCCTAACACTAATCTAAACCTTAATCTACCATTAATCCTAACCCTAACTCGAATTTTAAGTCAAAAACCCAACCCAAAAGCAAACAAACCGACACCGCCTTTTTATCCAGTTTTTGACCCATTTTACAAAAAACAAAAAACAACAACATAAATAATAAACACACAACAAAAAAAAACCCAACAAGCTAGCAAACCAAGCACCTCAAGCACCTCTATTACTCACCAAACAGCCTCCCAATAGCTTACAAGCACCTCCATCGTCACGACCCGGGAAGCTCTAAGGCTTCTAGATTCCTTCTTGTCACCTCCTTGTATAACGAAATACCCTCCTACTCCACACACCGTTACATTGCTACCAGTCCATACTCTTCTAGATCATCGAGAGCTTCCCATGAATAACCCGAGCTAGCTAGGACTGACTAATCAAATCCCTAAACTTGAATCCCTAAGAGCATTCGAACCCTATAAAATACCAAAACATGCATACATTTCATTCATAACCTCAAATTCATCAAATACAACAATGGAGTCTTAACTCAGACAAAGAAGGATCAAGAGAAGTCCTACGCTCAGAATAGAAGCCAAGAATCAAGAAAAAACGAAGCCGTGAGTCGTTTCTAGCGTACAGAACCCGGAAACCCCATTTCGCCCATTTCTAGCTCAAGAAGCTTAAATCTGTTCAATAAGCTATACTATGTTATAAGAATGTTCATAATACTCTTAATATCATATTAACTCTTGTTCGAAGCTTTAATCCCTTCAAACCCTCGTGTTTTTGATTAAAACCCTATAAACGACCCATGTGATTTTCTAGCTAACGAATCTTTTTTGTAAACTTTTGTTGCGATTAAAACATTCTTATTTTTTGCTTTCATATAATAAGCTATAACCTGCAAATATCATTTGGAATCTTAAATTAACCTTGCATGGCTTTTTGGACTTATTTTGCAAATTTATCCCATCTAGGGGTAATATATCGTAACTTTTCTAAAATTTATAAACTAAGGGGATAAAATGTCATTTTCTAAAGTTATAACTAGGGAGGGGTTGTTTTTCCCAATTCTAAATTTAAAGGTTTAATATTATATACTTAAATGACTTAAACTTGTAAATGTTTATAAACCAAGGGTTTATATATTCCCATTTTTTTGCAAACTAAATAATATAAAATATAATATTTTTAACAAAAATATATATTAATATTAGGAAAATCGATTTTATTAAAACCCTACATTTATCAGTTAATTAATCACCGATACCGTCGCTTTATAAAACAATGACGTATATATTTAACGTAACATATCCTCAACTAGCTTTTAAAGAATCTAAAAATCTTATCATAGATGATACTAGGGAGATTCATGTGAAGGTTACCATTTGGGTATTTTGTTTTGACAGTTGTTGGTTTTACGATTGAAATGCCCTGGCTCCATCAAACAATACTGCATGGGCCTCTGGAGTTAGATTAGCCCAACATATGCAAATATTCCATAAAATTAATCAAAAGATATACGTATGAACTTTAGAAGTTTTTGAAAAAAAGAACCATCACACTAAGACTTGACATATACCCTCAGTTGCGTGGCAAGGCCGTTACTATCCATTGATAAACTAAACTATCCCAGAAGCACCGGTAGATAGCATCGTACTGCCCATACGGACGCATTTCACTTGAGATGACTTTTTGGCCCTCAAATCAAACTACCTAGAAGGTAGTTAAAGCTCGCATTTCAATCTTTTAAATGTTTTATAAACCCGCGAGGGGGATACATGCTCAATTGTTTTTTTTTAATACACACAAGTACTTAAAACCGATATTGTGAAGTTCATAGCCTCGCCTTTACTTATTTACATGTTTTATAAACCCGCGAGGGGGATACATGCTTGTTTTATACAAATTAAACACAAGTGATTTTGATATGTGATATGGTTCCATCATTGTGAATAGTCCCATCTTATTATGTTTTCTAAATCCCATGGGGGATTCATGCTATAAACTATGAATACAAGTGTTTTTCCAACTATATGCTATCCTGATATGCTATTGCCTAAGTTACCTCCATTTTATCATAAGACATCCCAGTCTCTTTTTGGGTAATAGCTCCCAATATCTTTTTGGGTAGTAGCTCCCAATATCTCTTTGGGTAGTAGCTCCCAATGTCTCTTTAGGTAATAGCTCCCAATATCTCTTTGGGTAGTAGGTCCCAGTATATCTTTGGGTAGTAGCTCTCAGTATGTCTTCGGATAAAGGCTCCCGGTTCTATTGAGTTTAAATATGTGATTCATGAGCTTAGGGCAATAATACTGCTTTCTATGATAATATTGTTTTCCATGATTATACTGTTTTCTATGATAATTGTACATGCATACAATTATTACTATTATGGGTGTAATAACGTAGCCCACTGTTATGATGACTTGTATTCAAACTGTTTACCATAAACCTATGAATTTCACTCAACCATTGTGTTGACTTTTTATCATGTTTATCTCAGGAAATTGAGCAACTTATGGCACGGAGTGGCACGGACTTGAAGATGGCTAAACTGTTATCATTCAAACTTTATGTTTCTAGATTTTGGGACCTCCTTTTGTAAAACTCTGATATGATAATGAATGATAACTAAATTTTCCAAAACGACTCTTTTGAGTCGTTTTCTATGATTATGTCTATTGATCCATGAAGTAATACCCCAGATTAGCTTCCGCTGCTATATGTAAAAAATGGGGGTGTTATACTTTTGGTCTATAATAGTTCGAAGTTTTTGGGACTCGGTGTTGTAGATATGGTATAATTAGTTTAGAATCACTATTCGTTAGTATCATGATTGGTATCAATGTATCATGTTAGTATGATTTGTGTTTAAGTTTAATGACCAAATACCCTCAACAACACAGTCAATAACTTGAGTCATTCCTTTTCTAAGTTACCTAATGTTGGCTTTATATACATATGTAATAGATATAAAGGCTAAAATGTTATAAAAAATAAATCTTTATTACATATGTTAATTTATTTGTCTATAATGATTTTATTTATTTTGATTATTTCATATAGTTTATTGACCCGTGAAATTCACGATGCCTAAATTTAAAACCGCTGAATAGTGTTTATATAAGAGACCGACTTGTGATATTATATAAATAAATGATATGTTAGATGCATGAATATAAAATATTAATGCTACATTATGATACAAATAAATAATTGAAACGCTATAAAATATATTTAATTTTTGATGGTATATAATTTTGAGAAGATTTCCCTTTAAAAAAAATAATGTAACAACAACATAAAAAAAGTGTAACAACAAACACACATACTCCCTCTGTCCCAAAATTATTGTCCCCTGTTGACTTTTTCGGTCTTTTTCTTCGAACTTTGACCTTAAATATTTTGTGTTATGTTATACTTGATGCAAAATATATGAATTGATTAGTTTTTGATTGTATTTTCATTGTTATAATTTTCATCAAGTATTATATAACACAAACAAAAATATTTAAAGTCAAAGTTAAAAGAAAAAGACTTAAAAAGTCAATAGGGGACAATAAATTTGGGACGGAGGGAGTAATATTTTATGGCATTTAATAATTAGAGTTAGGTTGTGGTTTATCATAATACATTAGCTTGGCTTTTAACATCTCTTATTAACTTAAAAAAATAAAAGCAATGCATGCATAGGGGTGGGGAGAGGCAGGGGGAAGGAGATGAGCGAGTGGTGTGGAGGGGGTGGGGGGGGGGGTGGGTGGGGTTGGGGAGGGGGGGGGGGGGTGGCGGAGTGGGTTTGAGGGAGGATAATGTGAGAGGGTAAGGAGAGTAAGCGAGCGAGGTGTTTAGTCAATATTTATTTGTGTAAAACAACTGCATGCATATACCATTCTTAAATCTTTCGTATCTAACATGTAAAAAGAGAAAAAAAAAGCCAAAAAAAAAATTCATCAAATGGGTTAACGATCGTTGATGTATTTAATTTTTATTTGCATGTAGAGGCGGAATTTTCGACCCATTTGCTTATTAATGGCTTGTAATTCGTACATATTTAAACTTGAATGTTTTGAGTGGGTTAAAAGAAAAAACTGAAAATAAAATTGGTCAAATGGGCCGAAATTCTCCTAAAGCTCATAATGATTCATGGTAAAAGATATAAGCTTCGACCCGTTTCTTTTTAAAGTATGGGTTTATTCTGTTTGGCCCGTTAGAGATGCCGAATAAGCACACATGACTTATTCGGTCATAATGAAGGTATTGAGGACATCATGTACACTTAAAAAAGAAATCCCAACTAAACTTTTCAAAGAACACTATTGTGAAAAGTGTGAGTTAATTTCGATTAAATAATTACTAAACATAATTATGGAAAACCAATCCAAAACACCAATATAAAGACTGTAATTAGAAATATGATAATCTTTTTTGAAAAATGTTAAGTTCTTTAAATGAAATAGATAAAAGCGAATGTTAATCTAAATTTTATATCCATGAAAACATGTAACAATTTACACTTGCAAGTGAGTTTCAACTCTTTACCAACCTGAGTTTTTGGTAAGCCAATTGCTCTTGTAATGGTTTTGGCAATCCAATCAGTACTAAGTACTACCTAATGCCCTTGGTAGTAACTGCCAGGGCCGTCCCTAAATTTTTTGAAATTTTTAAAGGCCCTGAGAGAAATTAGATATTGAGGCCTTTCGAAAAAATTAATGCAAATTAGTTATCTAGATGTTATATATAAAGTGTCACTGTTTATAAGATATAATGCAAATTAGTTATCTAAATGTTCAACATATTATTCATTTTAGATATTTTCTCATATAAATACTTTCTTTTCGAGAAAATTATATGTATAATTATTAACGGGACAAATTTTGAGGCCCCTAAAAATTTTAGGTCCCTGTGTGGTCGCCCACCCTACACACCCTCAAAGACGACCCTAGTAACTGCACACATTATCCCAGTAAATTGACATTCGGATTTAAGAAGTCAACTTTTAAAATCCAAGTCCTCTTCAGTTTTTTCATTAAATAAAATCGGTGTGATTCAAAGTACTTTTTTTTATCTTTTACCGCTAAGCTAAATTGCATTTTATTGAACTTTTATATTGCTATTCGTGTCCATACATTACTATAATATGATTTTGGTTTTTATAACAGGAGCTCATATAGAGTGCATATCAAGATGCAAAAGTGTTTTGCTAAATATACATTGGTAGTAAAATATAATAAGTCAATACTAATTTATGATCTGTTTAATTAATCCATATATTCAATATTTATAATATGTTTGAAACTTCAGTAAACAACTTAAATTCATAAATTGTATACCCCAGCAACGCAGGCGCCATCATCATTGACGGCCTGAAAGTTCCTCGTCTTGTGTTATTTGAGAAGAATCATATCAATAATGTGTGCAGTTACCAGGGCCGTCAATGATGATGGCGCCTGCATTGCTGGGATTTGGATTTTAAAAGTTCCTCAAACTGTTTAACTTCTTGACTCGGATTGCTCTCTTCTTGGCTCCATATTAGTCCTCTTACCTTTCTTTTTAGCACATAAACTTAACCTGCTCGAATCAATTTTAACCAAGGTTCCAATCATGTTTGTTATGCACACCATGTCCAATGACCCGATATGATATGATATTCACTTGACGTCTGAGTATCATGGAAAGTACTCTTGCAATATTTATCTTAGTTACCCATTGATCTAATAAAATCAAATGTATAGCAACCTTTTCATAATGCAAATGGAAATTATCACTTGTTAGAAAAAAGTTCTTAATCTCTGCAAAATGCAAATTATAGAGTTAGTAACCCGTTACCGGTTATAAATTTGTAGGATTGGAAAGCGTTATATTACCCATTTATACATGTAACCTTTAATTGGTTAGCCATCTAATTTTAGAACTACTATTGCCATAATATACTTAATAATCGAATAAAAAGTGAATGTGATTTAACCAAAAAGAAATGATAACCTTTTTTTTGAAACTACGTACTTCCATTTAGTAAACATTTTATGTGATTTTTGACCGACACATTTTTATCTAAAAGCTCGTTTATGATAATAAGCTTATACATAAACCAGATATATTTTAACAACAACCCATCATCGTCGACCCCTTATTTCCTACCCTGCACCAACATGTAGACCCAAATTATTTGTACTTACATCAAGTTGATTCAAACATAAATAATCATAACATCATTAATCCATAATGGGGATGATCCACACCTTTTTAAATTGAGTAAACTAAGGATACACATGTAGCATAACACATGTTATAGGTATCGAATTCACATCCTTTGATTTGTATTCTGGTTCACTTATTACAATAACCGAAGTGACCTCATATAAATCCCTCAAAGATCCCTAAAATAAGCATGTTCAAGCAAGTATATAATCTCCATAAAATTGTAATTTATATTAGCATCACATCATACATAAAAGTACTTGGAAAATCAGCCAACTCATAAATAGAGTATATAAATCAGCCTATAGTTTTAACATTGAGGGAATGTAAATTTCAAGAAGAGTTATAAAACAACACTTGTGTACTCGAAAAACTTTAATGTTGTTTACAATATTTGTGTCGATACAGTGGTAACATATCTTTCCATATCAACCTAATCTCCATGATGTCCTTAAGGATGTCCATTATTAATCTGAAAAGTAAAAAGTAGATTTAGAATGAAGGTTTGTAATACATGTACCCGTCTTTGCCGCTTCTATCTGATCCAACACATAAGCTATATAATTTTGTCACTTCTATTAGAGGTGGCCATATTAGCATAATATAAAACAAGTCAGAACAAATCAATTTGTAGTATGGGTTGGGTTGAATAAAAAACTCTCTTGTCAATAATTAGAAAAAAAATGGATAGAGTGCTTTTAACCTGTTTTAGATTTATTTTGTGTAATGTTAACCCGTTTTAAATATAAGACCTCTAAAATCAACCCATTCCTATATAAAGTATGATTTTCAAGGATGATTTAATCTTCGTAAAGGTGGTCATTCTAATAAGAAATCCCAAACCGCCATATTAGCATATATGGAGTATGTTCTAATCTACATCAAAACATAAATTTACATATGATTAAAGAACGTTGTTTTGACAACTTAGATGCTACAGTTCTAGAAACAACAATAATCTAAAGCATAACAGCTAATTGAATTTCATAGCATTCCCACCATCTTAAAGAACATTGTTTTGACAACTTAGATGCTACAGTTCTAGAAACAACAATAATCTAAAGCATAACAGCTAATTGAAGAACTCACCTGAGTTCTAGAAATAAAAGGCAAGCAAACAACCTGTTGGGAGCAACACCACCTTTCAGAAACATGCTAGAGAGTAACTGTGACATACATCATTTCCATAATTGCTTGTTCCTTCTCCAAAAACAACCTTTACCTTAGATGGAAAATTCAAATTCAGTTTAAGAATGTTATGCATGTTATCTTAATTTTACCTCAAAAATAATATAAGCTCATGGAAATAACCTTATCGAAACACGTTCAAAGAGCTTAAAAGCTTTTTGAAAACACATAAACTTTTTAAGCTCCGCATACCCTAACACCGCCTAAAGGTCATCCAACCCCTATTTACTAAAGAACCATCTTTTAACATTTGAAATTTTTTCAAATAAACGGATCACCAAAGCAACCCAGCTAAACATAATTCACTCATATAACATATACCACTTGAATATCTTTGTAAACATCACGCTTCAACCGACCCTTGTCCTGCATCAAAAAAACAAAAAACTCATTAGGCATTAAAATTAGTTCATTCAGGACAAATAATCAAGACTAAAAAACCAAGATGTTAACACTTAAGTGTGTAAGAAAAATTTGACCAATTTCCTTAACGTAATAAAGTCAGTTGCCATCAATGTTAATGGATAATGGCTAAATTATTGATAGCTCATCCAAACAAAATTAGATGATGAAGCATTTAATGATGTTGAATCCCCAACAATATTATCTAAATGAATTTGGCCAGATATGTTAAAACCCGATGTCTTGCTACCATCTCCATACTGGAATGTATAACTACACTGGTTATTTGAAGTCATAAACCTTAATTAAGTACTTTGATAAACACATCCTACAAAGATAACATACTACCGCAGATAAAGTCAATAAGTTCATTTGTTTCAAGCATCACACAAATCTCTCTTTGTTTGTGGTAAAAGTGATAGGACCAGTAGGGCTCATGCTCTCCTTTTACTTGGGGCACTAATAGCTGCACTTGGACGGCCTAATATGATTCACATACAAATATTACTGAGTGGTAATAAGATTAATAGCAAATATAGAAATAATCATTTAACATTACGCGGTGTTTTAGTATACCAATTTTCTAAAATTAGGTGTTATGTGTTTGCCATATTTCGAATTTTATTAAGCTAGTCTCAAGTAAATGCCATAATATGTTCCATTAAATTGCAACAATTCCCTTCTTTGAAGGTAATCTTACATAACTTGCATTCTATAAATAATTGACAGTCTTGAGGTGTTTGAATGTTCATGTTAAAACTAAGTATTTGATTATTATATAATCATACTTTTAGAACACACATTTAAACACCCCTTGAATTTGGTACCTCAGGAGTCAAGATTAAATTTATTCTGGTCTCATAGAATGAAATGCAATATTGAATTAAATGCAATATAGAATGAAATAGAGTATTAACTATTGCTTAAGAAAAGGCCATAAACAAAACTTTCAATAGATGTTTGGAGTACCGTGTCAAGTGAATCAGCTCCTAGCAAAGAGAACTTTGTATCACCAGTAACTGAAATGTCATCTTATATAGCAAGCAGCTTTCCCACTATACCGCATACCTTATTCACTGTCTCTAGCTTAGCCTGCATATATAAGCATTAGATGAGCTGCCAGTTTAGAAATATGAAACCTGAACGCATATAGATGAGAAATATAGCACGAATAGAAATTAAAACTTGGACTTAAGTATGCGAGTGCTTAATAAGCCCTCTGAGTCTTTTATGCAAAATGAAATAGAAATCTTAGTTTATTTG
>BQNB010094036.1:0-26215 GCA_026074375.1 Tanacetum coccineum | reverse complement strand
AAAGTTTTGTATAAAGTGTTAGATATCGCCACTTGTCTTGTAAAAGTATGTAAAGTATGGGATGATTGGGAAGTTGACCGTTACGGGAACACCAACATAGGTTGTTGTTTTTTATCTATGATCAAGACGTTTGTGTAAATAGTTTTATCTTTATCATGGTACCGGTCGGGAAAAGTATCTAGCAACTTATGCCTTATTTTTTTGGACTTAATCTATTTGCTTCGTAATTTTTATTTAACAACAATTTATTTCCCTTTCCTAATCATTAACCTTGGGTTTTACTCGAATGAGGATGTGATCGAGTCATGCATGTCTATTCTGTCGTTACGGCCATGTATGCGTGATTCAGCTGCCTTGTTGGTTTATTACTTTTGGTGAAAGTTAGAAGATCCATACCCTATATCATTCTTCATCCTAACCCTTGGTTAAACTTAAATGAGGATGTGATTGAACACACATGTCTATTCCGTCGTTATGGCTATGTTTGTGTGATTCAGATGCCTTGTTGGTGTGGTACTTTTGGTGAAAGATTGTAGAATAATCAACCCTAAGCCTTATAATAAAAACCTATTTTACCTTTATAAACTTGTTACTCCTTAGCTCTAGTGGTTTGAGTGTTTTCATGTTACCAAGCAATTGAGCGAATTAGTTACATGTTACCTCATAGATTAGTTGAGTGATTTGAGTGTTTTCATCTACCTATTCGCTTAGGTGTTGTGGGTGCTGTACTTGTAATATGGTATCAAATATAATGCTTAAACGGAAAAATTGTAGGGATAGTTTTTACATAATAACGTGCGTAAAGGCTACTTGAGGACAAGTAGGATTCAAGTGGGGGATATTTGATGACATCAAATAACGTCACTTTTATAGCATCATTTATCCCATATAAATAACCCATTTTGTATAATTATTGCAAAGAATTGTTACTTAATCATTTGTATTTGAGAATTGCAGTAATTATGGAGTACTTGGTGAAGATTAGCAAAAAGGCACGCATTCTGGAGCTTAAACGAAGACATTTGAAGATTACTGTTTTGACATCCAATACGCCGTATCCATCAAGGAAGATACGGCGTATCTGTGCCTACACTTCACCAAAGACCACACAGTAACAAGGATCAATACGCCGTATCTAGAGGAGTCTATACGCCGTATTCAAGTTATGGTAATAAAATATTCTGGAAGATATCAAACGTGGTCCCTACTCCAAGAAACCCCCGATACGCCGTATTGACCTCAGTCAATACGCCGTATCGACCAAATTCCAGACCTTATAAATAGAAAACCTAAAAACGGGTTTTCAGTGTGCTAAATCATATTTTCGATACCTAAACCATAAAAGTCGATTTTCAAAAGAGAAGAAGAGCAGAAGAGGTCTTGCAACATAATTAATTCCATAGGAAACAACTTGTAATCTCCTATACTCTTGTAATCGTTCAGTTTTTGGTATCATTCGTTAACTCGGTTAGTTTACCTTGGCTAAATTATTACTTTTGCTAGTGATTATCGACGTTTTGAAGAAAATACCCTCGGGTATTAGCCATTATTATGAAGATCTGAATGTTTGGTTTGTTTATCTTGATTGCTTAATTTATCATTGATTGCTTGTTTATGTTTATCAGTTTATACTTGTTTACGTGCTTTTGTATGCGACCTATCATTCAACTAGATCTAGTGATATGGACCAAGTAATCTAGATGCCGGGATGGCTCTCCATATAGTGATTTATACATCTAGACCAATAGGATCATGAATAATAACCTATCTGTACCATTAGATTGTGATCTTAGTTGGACCGGCAGGTGACCCTTGGGATCAACGAGTACGTTCTTAATTAATTGGTAAAGACTTGGTTAGTGGACTACTAGGTGTTAGGTATTGCCTTTAAGCTAGTAAGTGTGTTAGTCTATAAGAGCTACGGGGTTTACATAGATTACCATTGCTTTATTCCCTAAGATAGATTATAATCGGCAAATAAGGATGCTTTATGCAAATACGTTTAATTGTGACAGAATTTTTTGTATCTAGGTCTTAGGAAGAAGTACCGCCTAAGTTTTAAGAATGATATGCCGCCTCAAGATAAGTAATCATTGCACTAAATAAGCAAACCAACGTTCTAATTGGATTAATAATGGTTAATACAGTTTTCATATATTTGGCTAGACTGCTATTCTATCTTATGTTAATTTATTTGCATGTGTTTTAGTGTCTTAAGTTGATTTTAGTCACCACAAAACCCGTGCCAGTCTCTCAGGATAAAAACCCCCTTATCCGTTAGATTTAGGATTGTAGGAACCCGTTAACACTTCACTTCATATAATCGATCACGAATCAGAACTAGAAATGAGAAAGAAAGAGTTGTTCTAGAGAGACAAACTAGAGAGAGAATTGAGAGAAAAGAGAAAAGAGAAAAGAGAAAAGATATTTCTTAGATATTTTGAACAACTTACTTTTCCAAGTGGAAAAGTTCCTTATATACCCCGACACTTAAAAGTGACGTGCGGGATATTTAATAGGAACGGGCTGGGTTTTGTACTTGGGATTAAACCGGATAACTATTACACAATATTAGATTAAAAACTATCGAGCCCGTTCCGATATTATCCTATTTACAACATTAACTAACGTAAAGACCGGAAAGCTCCATCGTAGAGGGGGGAGGGGGGGTGGGCGACGAATTCCTTGTTCGATCATAAATTGGGGCGCACCCCCGGCCGCCCCCCCCCCCCCCCCCCCGGAGGCTAACAATCTCCCCCGAAGTGAGGTCTTGAACACGGGAACGAGCTTCCGTTATTGACTCAATAAATTGAGGCGAACCGCTATCTCCCCCGGAAGTGTGTTCATTTGATGACACTCCTTCATGTGATCAGTGGGTTTGCTTTTGGTTGTTTAAGGCTGTTGAGTGTTCTTGGTCTTTGTCTTCGTTGTAATCTTGTTCCTTCATGCTTGCAGATCGGTAAGCATCTTGCGATTCTTGTGTCTTTGACCGCTACATGCTCATATGATTTGCATTATCTTGAAAGCTTTATTTAGGTTTGCGGTATGTCTATTGTCTGATTAAATGCTTGTGCTTTCTAGATAGTATGGTCTTCGTCGATTGAGCATTTGAATGGAGTGTGGTTGCGTTACTTTCCAGTTTGACCTGCAGGTTTTTCGTTAGTGTGTAAACGAGAAAAATTTGATTTGAATTCATCGACGTGTCACTCGTAAAGTGTTTTTGTTTACACATCCGAGAGTGTTCTTATTTTTATCAAAATTCATCAACCATCTAATTCATTTATAGACCCAATACTCGGTTATCAAGTTGCTCACAAGTTTGATTCATATAGATCTCACAAGCCCACCATACCAAGAGGCTTGTTTGATGCTGGCTCATGCAGGATTTCCATCTTCATTGTGAATTACATTCGTTATTACTCGATGTTATGGAAAATTTCCACAAGGATATTGCGTAGGACTCTTGTTAACAGCTTGTGAACTTGATGATGTTCAACAAGTGTTTGAAATGGAATGTGTCCTAACGAGATTTAGATTGATCTCTTGGCTCTAGACTCGATTAGTGCATTTTGGTTTTAGTACTCGGAGGCTGGAGCAGATTGCCACCTATTCAATATCAACAATCTCGGAGTGAGATGTCAATAGATAACGTATGTATCTCCGTGACAAATGAGACAAGTTTCTGTTGAGAGAAACCCGAATGGCTGGGAAGGGTTGTGCATTGCATCACTGGGTCCATGATGTCGTTTTCAATGTCAGCAATCAACTTATGATTCTGACAGCATATGTATTGACCCGGTTTCTGCCTTAAGTTGTGTGGAGGGCTTCTTTCTTTAGACCCTTTATCCATACATTTCTTTTTCATTCTTCAACGCCTTTAATGCTTACCAAGACGTCATTACTAACACCTTGTTGTGATTGTTCCAGTGTTAGCTCAATCTTAGTCGGCATTATTCCCATATACAATGCTTACAAGAGTCATTACTAACACCTTGTTGTGATTGTTCTCGTGTTAGCTTCAATCTTAGTCGGCTTTATTCCCTATATACATTCATCTCTCAATCATACCTAAGGACTTGCTTTTTCTAACTTAGGATATCCTTGGTAGATCATCCCGGTTCTGGTTGGATCATAGATTGATTCCTAACCTAACCACCTTATGACTTAGAATTCGTCGTGATATTAAGATGTTTCGATGGGTATAAGATCGAACCATAAAAACCTTTTCTTTCCGCACATTGAGTCGAATAGATCATATTTTAATTACATTTTCAATCCCACTTATTTTTTATATAATAAACACTCTTAGTTTTTGAAATACTTGTGATTAAAATATTGTCTTGAACAATCTGTGGGAGAAAAATATTATCAGCATGAATGGTTTGGAACATTTTGATAATGTTTTGAATACATAATAATTGTCGTTGTTGATGTATCAAAGAACATTAAAACTTTGTTTTTTGAAAAACTCCCCTCAAAAATTGGACCAATTGTGAATTGTGTCTTTTGAAAAACATTGTGCAGGGATGTGAGTGTTTGAACACACGATTTTGAATGGTTTATGAATTGTCATCGAGAAATTCTTAAAAAATTATGTTTAACTTTTTGAAAAACCAAATCCATAAAACTGGTTAGAGGACTTCTCTTCTAACGCTAAGGGTAAGCGCACTGAAACGTACACTATCCTTTTTCTTGAGCTAAAAACATTAAATGTCTTGTAAGAACAGCTCAAGACCGAGAAACGTTAATTTTCTCGTTGGGAGGATAAGTTATAAACCTTCCTTTATTTGAAGTCCGGGTTATGTACTGACATTTGCACATAAGCCATTTAGAAAATTAGAAATGACATGTTTTGAAACTATTTGCAACTCTCGCTCGAACTTCATTTACACACCCGTGTCAATGTTAATCGACATTTCTAAGCACGTAAATGTTATCGATTCCAAGAGACATGTCGAGAAGAATCTTTTTGGAAATTTTCTGTTTTTCTGATTTTGTATTTTCTTTTTGAAGTTTTATATTTTTTGTATTTTGCTTTTCTCAAAAATATGTACATGGTGATGTTTGATGATGATATCAACAGTTCAGTTGCGTCTTTGACATTGATGACCGAGGCTTGAACTGCTTTGTTCAAACGTCTTTGATACCAATTGTAGGTTCCCGATTTAATGCTTCACTTCATAACACGAACCACGAATCAAGAAAAGAGAAGGAGAGAGAGAGACGAAAATAGAGAGAGAGAAGAGAGAGAGTTGAGAGAGAATAAGAAATTTAGATATATGAAATTAATAAAACTAGATATTTTCTAAAAGAAAATATCTATATATATTTAGATATTTTAGAAAATATCTAAATATATATATACCCCTACACATTTAATGTGACGCGCGGGATATTTAACTAGGACCCGGGCTCGGGTTTTGTTTGGGATTAAACCCAAAACATATACAATATTAGATTATCTATCGAGCCCGATTCCCGATATTATCTTATTACAACATTAACTAATTAAAGACCGAAGCTCCATCGTAGAGTGACCGAGCTTCCTTGTTCGACTCAATAAATTGAGGCTAACAATCTCCCCCGAAGTGAGGTCTTGAACACAGGAACGAGCTTCCTTTATTGACTCAATAAAATTGAGGCTAACAATCTCCCCCGAAGTGAGTTCATTGATGACACTCCTTCATGAGATCAGTGAGATTGCTTTTGTCGTTTAAGCTCGAGTGTTCTTGGTCTTGTCTCGTATATGTTGTAGGCTTGTTCCTTCATGCTTTGCGATCTTGACTTTGAGCCTTTGTCATTGTCTTTATCGTCTTTGCCATCTTGCGATCTTGTGTCTTTGACCAACATGCTCATACTTTTGCATTATCTTGAAAGCTTCAAATCAGAGTTTGCGGAAGTCTTTGTCTTTAAATCTTGAGCTTTCTAGATAGTATGTCTTCGTAGATTGAGCATTTGAATGGGATTGAGGTTGCCGTTACCACCGTTTGACCTGCAGGTTTACGTTAGTGATAAACGAGAAAATTGATTTGAAAATCAATCGACGTGTCACTCGTTAAAGAGTTTTTGTAACACATCGAGAGTGTCATGTTTTTATCAAAATTCATCAACCGTCAATTCATTTACTGGACCAAATCGATATCCAGTTGTCACAAGTTTAATTCATATAGAATCTCGCAAGTCACCTACCGCAGTGCTGTTTGATGATGACACTGGAAGGATTTCCATTCGTCATTGTGAATACTAAAGAGTATCACTCTGAATGTTCTGGCAAATATCACAATGATATTGCGTAGGACTCTTGATAACAGCTTGTGAACCTGATGATGTTCAACAAGTGTTTGAAATGGAATGTGTCCTAACGAGATTTTGATTGATCTCTTGGCTCTAGACTCGATTAGTGTGTGCCATATTTAGGTTTTAGTACTGGAGGCTGGAAGGCCATATTGCCACTATTAATATCAAAATCTTGGAGTACGATGTCAATAGATAACGTGTGTATTCTCCGTGACAAATGAGAAAGTTTCATGTTGAGAGAAAACTCGAAGGCTGGGAAGGTGTTGTGATTGCATCACTGGGTCCTGATGTCCTTTTCAATGTGCTATCAACTTGGGACTTCGACAATCATATGTATTGGGGGGGGGACCCGGGTTTTTGCCTTTAAGTTGTGATGGAGGGCTTTCTTTGTTTACACCCTTTATCCATACATTTTTTTTAATTCTTCACTCCTTAATGCTTACCAAGTGTCATTCCTACACCTTATTGTGATTGTTCTCGTGTTAAACTCAATCTTAGTCGGCATTAATTCCCATCTACATTCCTCTCCAATTCATACCTAAGGACTGCTATTTCAACCTTTGATTACCTTGGGTAGATCCTCCGGTTTTGCTGGTTGGATCATAGATTGATTCCTAACTAACCACCTTATTACTTCAGAATCGTCGTGAAAGTTAAGCTGTTGTTGGGTATACGATTGTCGAAACATAAAACCTTTTTCTTTAGCACACTGAGTCGATAGATATATTTGAAATTACATTTTTCCCTTATTTGAAATAATAAAACACTTAGTTTTTGAAAATACTTGTGAATAAAATATGTCTTGAAAAATATGGGGAGAAAAATATTAAGGTCAGCCTGAATGGTTGGAACATTATGATTAATGTTTTGATACATAAGAATTGTCGTTGTTGATGTATCCAAGAACATTAAAACTTTGTTTTTTGAAAAACTCCCCCTCAAAAATAGGACCAATTAAAAAATTGTTGTCTTTTGAAAACATTGTGAGGGATGGAGTGTTGAACACACAATTTTGAAAGATTATGAATTGTCATCGAGAAATTCTTGAAAAATTATGTTCAACTTTTTGAAAAACCAAATGTTAGAGGACTTCTCTTCTAACGCTAAGGGTAAGCGCACTGAAACGTACACTATCCTTGTTCTTGAGCTAAAAACATTGAATGTCTTGTAAGAACAGCTCAAGACCGAGAAACGTTAATTTTCTCGTTGTGAGGATAAGTTATAAACCTTCCTTTATTTGAAGTCCGGGTTATGTACTGACATTTGCACATAAGCCATCTAGAAAATTAGAAATGACATGTTTTGAAACTATTTGCAACTCTCGCTCGAAAAAAAAAACTTTTTTTTTTTTTTTCCCCAAATTTACACACCCGTGTCATGGTTACTCGACATTTCTACTAGCCGTAAATGTTATCGATTCCAAGAGACATGTCGAGAAGATTCTTTTTGGAAATTTTCTGATTTTCTGATTTTGTATTTATTTACCTGTTGTCCTCAGCATTGCTATATGATGGTGGAATAGTAATTCCAACTCTTGTCGTGATGTAGCTGTCTTGTTTGCTTAAGGAACAACTTTTAGAACCAGCTTTGAACTTGACTGTTCATTGCTGTGGTCTTGAATTCCGAGTTCTGAACGGTTATGATTAGAAGTCATTTGATCTGCTGCGATCAAACGTCATTTGAACATTGAGGAACGGGGCCTGAAGTGTTATTTTCAGCAGACACCATTTATCGTTGACGACCGAGGCTTGAACTGCTGTGTTCAAACGTCATTTAAACATTTCATCTTTTGTGAAACCATTCTGGCACTGGTTTCTTAGATATCAAAAATTTCAGCAACCACACTCTGAGATTTTCCTGCTTTTCATTGTATAGTGCATCTGCAGTTATGTCAATTCTTTGTTGCTTTTGACCATTGAATGACGTACCTGCACTTAAACCCAGAGTTTGTTTGCATGCATGAATATGATAGATATCTACATTTGAACCATGTGTGGGTTCACTTTCAACCTTGCTCGTGCAAGAGTTGAATAACCTTCCTGTGGGAACCCACCTAAGACAAACAGTCTTGAGAATTCTACCCGTTGGTTGCCACCTAAGACAAGATTTAGGAGACCTTGTTTTCTCAGGGACAGTGGTAGTCTTTCTGTGTGAAACCCTATGTCCTTTGGGGATCAGTCTTTCTGGTTTCTTAGATTCACTTGTTTTTTCAACGGGCACATATCTCTTTGTTGTTTTATGGGATTTTGCGTCCTTAATCTGTGCAGAAGCACGAGGATTTAACTTTGAGAGGTATTCTAAGACGCATTCATCATGATTTGCACTATAAAGGCACTTTTTGCATGTAGGACATTGCAAGTCTTGGAACTTCAAGAAAGGCTTTTGTTTCCTATGTTCTCCTAAGTGAACATCTTTGTGTGAAACCCGACTACTCTTTGATGCTTGCCAATTGTAGGTTCTGATTTACACTTTCACTTCATAACACACAACACGAAAACAAGAAACTAGAGAGAGAGAGAGAGACTCGAAATGAGAGAGAGAGATGAGTGAGAGTTGAGAGAGAATAAGAAAAAAGATATTTTGAATAATGAAAATTAGATATTTTCTAAAAAAGAAAATATCTATATATATTTAGATATTTTAGAAAATATCTAAATATATATATACCCCTACACATTTAATGTGACGCGCGGGATATTTAACTAGGACCCGGGCTCGGGTTTTGCTTGGGATTAAACCCAAAACATATACAATATTAGATTATCTATCGAGCCCGATTCCCGATATTATCTTATTACAACATTAACTAATTAAAGATCGAAGCTCCTTTCTCCACATTGTCTTCCTAACTTCCTTTCCGCGTTCCAACTGATAAAGATACTCCAGTGAGGGTGCTTTGAAAATTTCATAAAGACTATTATGTCTAGTGTAGTCGTATGGTTTCACTGTATCTTTATCTAATTTTGATCTACTCTTGTTATCAAGAGTCATGGTCTCTTCCCTATCAGGGGCAAATCTGTTTGCAGGATCAGAAGTATCATATGGGATCTCATACAAACAGGGCTTTTCAGATTGAGCCTTTTTGAGGTACCTTGGATTGGCAAAGGTTAGTCTACCATTATATGTCGCGCATTTAGGTGCTAACATATGAATGGTCTGAATTGACTGTTTTCGAAGTATAACAATTTCATTCAAAAAAACTTTACACTGTTTGTCCATTTCAATCATTTTTTCTGTCATATTCTATTCTTCTTTAACCTTTATAAATCGAATGGGACTTTGTATTTTCTTGAGATAACCTTCCAGTTGTGACTGTTAAAAAAGACCTTTTTTGACTAAATCATTGTGTTTCTGATCAAGAACTGAAATTTCATAGGCTTTTGTCTTTAAACCTTCTTTAATTTCAATGTCTTTTAAAGCTAATAGTCCTAGAGTTTCATTTAACTTTGTTTGAAGAATCTCATAATCAATCGTCCGGTCATTAAAGGCTTTGTACTTCTCAAACTCATTCTGTTTGTTCTGGAGTGTAATTAGACAACTATCCCGGCAACTAATAGCCTCCCCAAAAGCCTTATTAGTTTCATCAGGTTAGTTTGCACTTTTCCAATTCTTGAGTCAATGATGTGTTTGCTTTCTTTAATTGCTTTAAAATCGTTTTGTTTTCCTCCGTATCCAGAGTTAAATTAGCAATTAAATTAGCAAGCGCATCACGCTCATCAACACATTCTACAGCATGTTTCTCATAATGTTGTCTTTCATTGGCAAACATATTCTTTTCATCATTGTTTTGTACCTGTTCTAATGGCGTATCAGTAGAACTTGATTCTGCAGGTAAGACGTCCTGAATCTTTGCCATGAAACCGTAATGTGCTTCCAATTCCTTCTGTTCAATCTCTTCATCTGATACAATCCCACTGCTTGTTTCATCTCCTGAACTTGTAACCGATGATTGAACCTCTTGAACCTTGCACTGTTGAATCTGCAACTGTCTTTCACTCAACTTTTTCAACGTCATCTGAAGCTCTTGCTCATGACTTGCTCTTTCTATTATACATTGCTCAATGGAGTTCATGTTTTTGGATGATGGTTTCCTTGATGTTTGATGTTGTCATGGTAGTGTAATTCTAAAGATTTTCTTTTACTTCTCGATTGATGAAAAAGATCTTGAATAAATATCGAGAGGCTTTAAAAAGTCAGAGTTAATGAACCTTTCAAACTCGTAATTTGATCACACTTGAGGGATTTGGAATCATCTGTGGAAGTGGTTTCTCATTGAGAAGTGTTCTAAGTTATTCATGTGTTGCGATAACTGAAACCGAAGGTTTGAGGATAATCACCAAAAGAGTTGTGCAAAAAGCTGGTGATACAATATCTCTTTTGTTCGAGAAGTTGAGTGATTGATTTAATTGCATTTAATATCGTTCAAGGATGTTTTTCTCTGAAATCTTTGCTTGCATCTGCTGTTTCTGTATCTCTGGTTCTCTAAAACTAACCGATGATGATGAAGTTAAGTATTCTTTGTTTCCATTTTTAACGTGAATTATGGAGTGTAAACGTGTTGTTGGATCTTAAGTGGGATATAATGTGATTGAAGTTTGTGGTTGTGTAAGAATTCACGCTTCACGGGATTTTACACGTCTATGATTAAAACCGATAATAAATGAATTATAAAGGGATTTTTACAAAAACAATAGAAAACCGTAAAGGATTTAATTCGGAAATCAGCGGCGACAAATTTCCAAAAAAAACTGAAAAAATGTCAATTTCTCATAGAAAAACGATTGTTTTTAGGCTTCGAAAATCCTTAACCTGCATCGGAGGGTTACAGGTGATCCGTCTTGTTTTTCTTTCGATTTGATTTAGTCAGGGCCTAAAAACGGACTTACGGATCAAAAGTTATGGCTGTTTTACTAAAACCCTTTTCGTCACACAAGTTTTCTAAAAAAATTTCGTTCGGTCCAAAAAGAAATTGCTCGTTCGATCCCACTCGTTCGATCCGCTCGTTCGATCGCTCGTTCGATCCGCTCGTTCGATCCGCTCGTTCGATCCTCTCGATCGATCCGCTCGTTCGATCCGCTCGTTCGATCGCTCGTTCGATCGCTCGTTCGATCCGCTCGTTCGATCCACTAGTTCGGTCCGTTCGTTCGGTCCGTTAGTTCGGTCAGCTAGTTCGAGTCTGCTCGTTCGATCGTTAGTTCGGTCCGCTAGTTCGAGTCTGCTCGTTCGATCGTTGAGGTTTTCGCTTGTTCGATCCAAACGTTTTTCCACTCGTTCTTCACTCGTTCGATGCCAACGTTTTGCAACACCCAAAATGAGCCACGAAATAAAAATGCTTACCAAAGCCAAAAAGAACCCAACCAAACTGCCGATCCGTATGGCTTATCACATACAAAACAACCACTGAAATCACCGAGGCGATTGATACCAATTGTAGGTTCCGATTTACACTTTCACTTCATAACACGAACCACGAAACAAGAAACTAGAGAGAGAGAGAGACGAAATGAGAGAGAGATGAGAGAGAGTTGAGAGAGAATAAGAAAAAAAGATATTTTGAATAATGAAAATTAGATATTTTCTAAAAAAGAAAATATCTATATATATTTAGATATTTTAGAAAATATCTAAATATATATATACCCCTACACATTTAATGTGACGCGCGGGATATTTAACTAGGACCCGGGCTCGGGTTTTTGCTTGGGCTTAAACCCAAACATATACAATATTAAAGATTTCTATCGAGCCCGATTTGACGGATATTATTTATTACAACATTAACTAATTAAAGACCGCAGCTCCATCGTAGAGTGACCGAGCTTCCTTGTTCGACTCAATAAATTGAGGCTAACAAAATCACTTTTCCATAAATCTAGGTTATTTATACGACACATATCACCTTAGTTTACTACAAAAATTCTATTTAGACGTTGCTGACCGGGTCAGGACCGAAAACATGATTTTTTGTTAAAAACTCAACCAAACCATCCTCACAATTATGAAAACATTTTAAATCCCCAAAATACGCTTTGTCAAAGCCAACTTGCTCAAAATTTACACTTTAATGACTGTAACGGTCTTTTACCGAATTTCACGAAAACGACCGTTTTTCTGAAAACTTCAAATCACACACCAACGATTTACGTTTTAAACTCAATGTTACCAAAATAGAATTTATTTAAATACAAATAAGCTATTACACACTTTGAATCAAACTTATCCCCATACAACCTGTCGTGTCGGTACGCGCTGCGTGACGATTTTCAGAAATCGCGGGAAAGCTTCCCGGGATTACTTAAAGTACCAACCAAATACTCTGAAATGGAAAGACGAATCAAAAGTTGATTTCTCTGGTCGAATTCAAAACTCCATCAAAATCCCGGTTAGACTGTAATCGTTTTACGTAAAAATAGTCAATTAAAGTCAACTTTCAGCTTCATCAAGAAAACTGACAAGATTGAAAGACTTCAAAATACGAAATTATAATATTTTATAATACTTAACCCTGAGCAAATCACCGATTATCATAGTCTAACCCTCTTAAAGGAATTTCGCCCCGAAATTCAACTCAAATCATCGAATCACAACATCGACAGGAAATTCCATTCCTCGACGAATCACATCAAATCACTAGGGTTTAGTCTTTTCAAGCAAGGTTTCTTACGATTCCTCTAAACACTAAGTCTTTCCACAGTCCAAATCCTACACTTTCTCATGGTAAATCTATATCCGTTCAAAATATCACGATATTCGTTCCTACTACTCCTTTGTTTCATTAATTTTCATTCAAACTTAGGTCACACAGTCTTAGTCGGGTGTCTGAATACAATCCAGTCCTTGATGTGACGACTATTCTATAACATTATTAGCACGCCAACTGTTTGTTACTTCAACCAACAAAAACTAACCTACATGGTATGTGTCCTAACAAAACTACGACTACACTCTACTTTCTCAAGAATGTCTATGGTTCTTTTGCCTTAACTCATCAAAAAATCCCCAAAGTAAACCTTACTTGGTCAAACACTTCCGGCTCTACCTTTCTAGGAAGACCGTTTCATAGTCTAAACCTCATATTATATACTTTAAATCTTTTTCCCAAATCTATCATACTCAACGAGTACACTTAATCTCACATTCACTTAGATTGGTCAAGATACTCTCAAAAGCTTACACAAGGAAAAAGTATAATCGGTTTCAAATTCGATTACTAAAATTCCTTCTAACATTCCCCGTGACCTATTCATGGTCTTTCACTTTCCTATTAGCCTTTCTAACGAAACGGTATAATCGACCAACTCGAATATATTTCAAGTTTACAGAATATACCAACTAAATCATACACTAACCCTCACAAGAAATAGGTGTCCGCCCTAACATGAGCGACTAATCATACACAACCACGCACGGTTAACTGTGCTCACCAGCACAGATCTTATCCATCCAACTAAAAATAACACAAAATACTGCTAACCACAAAAATCGAACATAATTTCCTTCATTATCATAAAAACGATTTCAATACAAATCATCTAACGACTAGTAAGGTGTAGGTTCCGATTTACCACTTCACTTCATAACACGAAACACGAATCAAGAAAAGAGAAAGAGAGACGAAAATAGAGAGAGAGAAGAGAGAGAGTTGAGAGAGAATGATGGAAAAGAAATTTTAGATATTATGAATTAGATAACTAGATATTTTCTTAATAGAAAATATCTATATATAGTTAGATATTTTTAGAAAATATCTAAATATATATATATACCCCTACACATTTAATGTGACGCGCGGGATATTTAACTAGGACCCGGGCTCGGGTTTTTCTTGGGGATTAATTCCACAACATATTAATATTAGATTATTATCGAGCCCGATTCCGTTATTATTCCTGGTTACAACCTAATAAATTAAAGACGAAGCTCCATCGTAGAGTGACCGAGCTTCTTGTTCGACTCAATAAATTGAGCTAAACAATCTCCCCCGAAGTAAGGTCTTGACCACTAGGAAACGAGCTTCCTTTATTGACTAATAACATTGATGGGCTAACAATCTCCCCTGAAGTGGAGTTCATTGATGACACTTCTTCTGGAGATTAGTGAGATTGCTTTTGTCATTTAAGCTCGGTGTTCTTAGTCTTTGTCTTTGTTATCTGTTGTGTCTTGTACCTTATGCTTTGCGATTTGACTTTGAGCCTTTGTTATTGTCTTTATCGTTTCTTTTGCCATCTTTCGATCTTATGTATCTGACCAATATGCTCATTACTTTTGCATTATCTTGAAAGCTTTTTAAATCTAAGTATGCGGAAGTCTTTGTCTTTAAATCTTAAGCTTTCTAGATAGTTATGTCTTTGTAGATTGGCATTTGAATGGGTTGAGGTTGCTGTTACCACCGTTTGACCTGCAGGTTTACGTTAGTGATAAACGAGAAAATTGATTTGAAAATCAATCGACGTGTCACTCGTTAAAGAGTTTTTGTAACACATCGAGAGTGTCATGTTTTTATCAAAATTCATCAACCGTCAATTCATTTACTGGACCAAATCGATATCCAGTTGTCACAAGTTTGATTCATATAGAATCTCGCAAGTCACCTACCGCAGTGCTGTTTGATGATGACACTGGAAGGATTTCCATTCGTCATTGTAAATACTAAAGAGTATCACTCTGAATGTTCTGGCAAATATCACAATGATATTGCGTAGGACTCTTGATAACAGCTTGTGAACCTGATGATGTTCAACAAGTGTTTGAAATGGAATGTGTCCTAACGAGACTTTGATTGATCTCTTGGCTTTAGACTCGATTAGTGCATTTTGGTTTTAGTACTCGGAGGCTGGAGCAGTTTGCCACCTATTCAATATCAACAATCTCGGAGTGAGATGTCAATAGATAACGTGTGTATCTCCGTGACAAATGAGACAAGTTTCTGTTGAGAGAAACCCGAATGGCTGGGAAGGGTTGTGCATTGCATCACTGGGTCCATGATGTCGTTTTCAATGTCAGCAATCAATTTGTGATTCTGACAGCATATGTATTGACCCGGTTTCTGCCTTAAGTTGTGTGGAGGGCTTCTTTCTTTAGACCCTTTATCCATACATTTCTTTTTAATTCTTCAACGCCTTCAATGCTTACCAAGACGTCATTACTAACACCTTGTTGTGATTGTTCCAGTGTTAACTCAATCTTAGTCGGCATTATTCCCATATACATTCATCTCCAATCATACCTAAGGACTGCTATTTCTAACTTTGGATTATCCTTGGGTAGATCCTCCGGTTCTGGTTGGATCATAGGATTGATTCCTAACCTAACCACCTTATGACTTCAGAATCGTCGTGAAATTAAGATGTTGTTGGGTATAAGATCGAACCATAAAACCTTTTCTTTCTGTTCAGCACATTGAGTCGATTAGATCATATTTTAAATACATTTTCTCCCCTTATTTTAAATAATAAACACTTAGTTTTTGAAATACCTTGTGATTAAAATATGTCTTGAAAATTACGTGGGAGAAAATATTATCAGCATGAATGGTTTGGAACATTTTGATAATGTTTTGAATACATAAGAATGGTCGTTGATGATGTATCCAAGAACATTAAAACTTTGTTTTTCGAAAAACTCCCCCTCAAAAATAGGACCAATTGAAAAATTGTTGTCTTTTGAAAACATTGTGAGGGATGGAGTGTTGAACACACAATTTTGAAAGATTATGAATTGTCATCGAGAAATTCTTGAAAAATTATGTTCAACTTTTTGAAAAACCAAATGTTAGAGGACTTCTCTTCTAACGCTAAGGGTAAGCGCACTGAAACGTACACTATCCTTTTTCTTGAGCTAAAGAAATTGAATGTCTTGTAAGAACAGCTCAAGACCGAGAAACGTTAATTTTCTCGTTGTGAGGATAAGTTATAAACCTTCCTTTATTTGAAGTCCGGGTTATGTACTGACATTTGCACATAAGCCATTTAGAAAATTAGAAATGACATGTTTTGAAACTATTTGAAAACTCTCGCTCGAACTTCATTTACACACCCGTGTCAATGTTAATCGACATTTCTAAGCACGTAAATGTTATCGATTCCAAGAGACATGTCGAGAAGAATCTTTTTGGAAATTTTCTGATTTTCTGATTTTGTATATATTTACCTGTTGTCCTCAGCATCGCTATGATGGTGGAATAGTAATTCCAACTCTTGTCTTGATGTAGCTGTCTTGACTGCTTAAGGAACAACTTTTGGAACCAGCTTTGAACTTGACTGTTCATTGCTGTGGTCTTGAATTCCGAGTTCTGAACGGTTATGATCAGAAGTCATTTGATGAAGAACGAGGCCTGAACTGATGTGAACAGACGTCATTAAACATTGAGGAACGGGGCCTGAAGTGTTATTTTCAGCAGACGCCATTTGACATTGACGACCGAGGCTTGAACTGCTGTGTTCAAACGTCATTTTGTGATCATCGGATCAAAATTCCTTGAAGCCCTGTTTTTTGAGATATCTTTCTTTTTCGCAACCAAACTCTGAGTCCTTCCTCTGTAGGATAGAATGATGTACCTGTACTTAAGAGAGTACCTGCCTGACTTTAAGAGCTTGTTCGCTTTACATTGGTGAGGGAATATCTGCATTTGAACCATTTGGGGGTTCACTTTCAACCTTTGTTGTGCTAGAGGCGAATGTCTTTCCTGTTGGAACCCATCTAAGACAAACAGTCTTGAGAATTCTACCCGTTGGTTGCCACCTAACGGGTTTTTTTCTGTTTGTTGTCTTATTAGATGGAACCTTAGCACACGAGTTGACTTCTTTTAGGAATTTTATTACACATGCGTCATGATTGGCATTAAAGACACATTTCTGACACGTCGAGCAAACAAAATGTTTGGAGTCAGAAAAATTTCTAGGGATCCTAGAGTGTTCATGTGTCTTTTTCTTAGCTTCCTCTAGGTAGTGATTATGAACATTTCGGTTTGAGCTATAACCTTAGATGAGCTTGGGCAATCATGTTATGAGTTTTTGCAGGGGCAGATTCTTCTTCTCTTAAGGCAATATGATGTTTCGAGTGACTTGGTTTTTTTGACAAGTCGTTGTTTACATCTACTTGGGAGGCAAACCATTAGTTTTGAAATTTTAGGTCTTTCAGACTTCAACGCAGACGGTTGTTAACAACGGATTGGTTTTTTGAGTTGTTGTCAAAGGTTTTCCAAGATTGATGGTTTTGCACTTAGTATCCACACTATTTACTGTTGTTAGTGTTCCTTAACTCATTTTTTAAATGCGCTGCAAAATTGCTAACCCCTTTTTTTCTGCATCTGAGCTAGTACATCAGCATTTTCATTGCTTTTTGTTCAGTTGTTCCATTAAAGAGTCATTCTGGTTTTTGGTCTGAACTCGTGTCCTTTGCAGAATCAAAAAAGATCTTGTAAGTCTGTTTTCAAGTACTCTTTTTCCTTTATGTACTGCTCAATTCCTCTGCAAGTAACCTTTCCACACTAATGTTTCCAATTCGATGTTTATTGTTTCAGTTACATCGATGTCATTTATTAACTTTTGGCCTCATTCTTTTATGTTTACAATTGACTCTGTTGCCTGATTTTAAAACATTGTTTTGCATTTGTAGTTCAAGATTAATACAATGTGCTTCGAGTTTTGCAAAATCTTTTTGACACTGGGCAACAGTCTTTTTGAGACAAACATTGTCAGACTCGAGTAATTGATTTGAGAGTTCAGTTGTCCTGTTATCAGTTAATTTAGCAGGCAAAGGACGTATGTCATGACATTGTTCAGCATTCTGGTCAACCTCTCCTTCATTAATGAATTCAGGTTGCTCAGTATGCTGTTGTCCTGTAGCAGATACATTATCATCAGCAGTCATTTGTACCTCAGCCATTGGCTCTTCATTGTTTATGGGTCTGATATCTGCATCATCAACATGTGCATCATTCCCTGATCTGCTGCTTGTATCCTGCTCTTTTGATTCTATAGTAGCTTGTATGGCTTATTCGGGCTTATTTTTAAGCTATTTCTTGGCTTATTTGGGCTTATAGGCCACGAATGGATTCCCAAAATCACTAGGAAAGTGATTTTGATTATTTTTGTGTTATGGCGTATGTTGTGGACTATTTTTGAGGCTTATGGTAGTAACCAAAAGCGATACGTAGCTTAATAGCTTATTTTAAAGCTTAATATACGTATTTTGGAGTTTATGGACTCACGGCCCAATAAGTCTATTTGAGCCGCGGCTTAATGGGAGGGCTTATTGTGGTCCGGATTATTTCTACATATAAGTATATACTTATATATGTAAATGGACCTTGGTTTTGGACTTAAATAGTATTTTGGACTTATATATGTCCTAATGGACCCTTGTTGGGCCTTAAGGCCCAATAAGCGATATGTAGTAGTTATGAGAATTTTGATGGACTTTTGAAAGTGGAAATGTATTTACGAAGTGATATTGAACGATATTTTGGGAAAAACGTGTTGGTAAGCGTTAACGATTGAGATTTTGGAATTTTGTCGAAAAGTGTCGAATTTGTGAAAAATGTTGAAAATAAGGTTTGAAACCTTGGAAAACGTTGTATAAACGTACGAGTCATGTCGAAATTTCGTAAAAAGTTTATACTTAGAAAATTTCTTAAAAACATGATTTTTGATTTTAAATAATAAAATAATATTTAATTATTTTATTTTATTTATTTAATAAATTCACTAAAAGACGAAAAATATAATTTTTCTCGAAACTTCTCTAAAGTGTTTATTATGAGTAAACGTTTTATTTTTAACCGTATAATGATTATTTTGAAGTGACTAAGGTGTACCGAATGGACTTGTCGAGATATATTTATAATTAATAATTATAAATATTTATTATATTACTTATCTATTTACGCTAAATAGTATAAGTATGTATTATTGAGGAATGAGATTGATATGATTGTGGAGTTAAGTCGTCAACCATCACACCACTAAATTGTTTTGGGTAATTGTACAACGCGTCTAAACTCTATGCATCAAACGTGAAGATTGTTTTAGAATTGGATGATTAAATTTGGACATTGATTATCGTATAAATACGTACTAGTCGTATGCATATAATATTAAGTATCCCGTTAGAAATAAGAATCACTCTAGGAAAAGTGATAATTATATCTTTCGGAGTCGTATCCCAACGAGAATTGAATTTGAAATTCACGAAAATGTTTCCAATTTAATGCTTGAATATCTTTTAATTTTAGGTTTTAGATTAAAACTAAAGATAGCGATAAACAAGATGATACTAATTAACAAGCAAGCTAATAAGAAAAATATGCTTGTCAAGTAAAAGTAAATAGATTCTTAAGTGTGAAGTTTTAGATCTTAATGACGAATTAATATCCATCTAAATAATCGGAGAGCATGAGATTGCCACTTTGCGTTAAGCTCATGTGGTCTGGTTCTTTCTCTTTGTTTTTGTTGTAGGCTTGTTCTTCATGCTTTGCGAATCTTGACTATGAGCCTTTGTCATGGTTCTTTATCGTCTTTGCCATCTTGCGATCTTAGGTCTTTGACCAAACATGCTCCTTACTATTCTTTCTCTTGAAGCTTTTTTTTAGAGTTTGTGGAAGTCTTTGTCTTTATCTTGATGCTTTCTAGTAGTATGTCTTCGTAGATTGAGCATTTGAATGGGATTGGGGTTGCCGTTACCACCGTTTGACCTGCAGGTTTACGTTAGTGATAAACGAGAAAATTGATTTGAAAATCAATCGACGTGTCACTCGTTAAAGAGTTTTTGTAACACATCGAGAGTGTCATGTTTTTATCAAAATCCATCAACCGTCAATTCATTTACTGGACCAAATCGATATCCAGTTGTCACAAGTTTGATTCATATAGAATCTCGCAAGTCACCTACCAAGAGCTTGTTTGATGCTGGCTCAAGCAAGATTTCCATCTTCATTGTGAATACATTAGTATCACTCGGATGTTCTGGCAAATATCACAATGATATTGCGTAGGACTCTTGATAACAGCTTGTGAACCTGATGATGTTCAACAAGTGTTTGAAATTGGATGTGTCCCTTAACGAGATTTGATTGATCTCTTGGCTCTAGGGGGAACGCGATTAGTGAATTTTGGTTTAGTACTCGGAGGCATGGAGCATATTGCCACCTATTCAATATTTAACGTTCTCAGAATGAGATGTACCAATTGTACGTTGTGTTTTCGTGACAAATGAGACAAGTTTCTATTGAGAGAAACCGAATGGCTAGGGGGTTGTGCATTGCATCACTGGGTCCATGATGTCGTTTTCAATGTCAGCAATCAACTTGTGATTCTGACAGCATATGTATTGACCCGGTTTCTGCCTTAAGTTGTGTGGAGGGGCTTCTTTATTCATCCACCCTTTATCCATACATTTCTTTTTCATTTCTTCAACGCCTGCAATGCTTACCAGGTCGTCATTACCTAACACCTTGTTGTGTTTGTTCCAGGTTAGCTCTATCTTAGTCGGCATTTTTCCCATATACATTCATCTCAATATACCTAAGGTCTGCTATTTCTTAACTTTGATTCTCATTGGGAGTAAGATCCTCCGGTTTGGTTGGATCATAGGATTGATTCTTAATCTCTTACAACCTTATGACTTTCTGATCGTCGTGAATATGATGTTGTTGGGTATAAGATCGAACCATAAATACCTTTTTCTTACTGTTTAGCAATTGAGCGATTGATCATATTTTAATTACATTTTCTACCCTTATTTTAATATTAATAAACACTTAGTTTTTGAAATACCTTGGATTAAAATATGACTTGAAAAATCTGTGGGAAGAAAATTTGGTCAGCATGTATGGTTTGAAACATTTTATAATGTTTGAATACTAATAATTGTCGTTGTGATTGTATCCAATGGAACATTCAAAACTTTGTTTTTCAAAATAAACCTCCCCCTCAAGAATAAGACCAATTGAAAAATTGTTTTCTTTTGAAAACATTGTGAGGGTTGGAGTGTTGAACACACAATTTTGAAAGATTATGAATTGTCATCGTGAAAATTTCTTGAAAATTGTGTTCAACTTTTGAAAAAACCAGGATGTTAGAGGACTTCTCTTCTAGACGGTAAGGGGTAAGCTGCACTGAAAGTACATTTCCTTTTTCTTGAGCTAAAAACAGTGTATGTCTTATAAGAACAGCCTCAAGGACCGAGAAACGTTTATTTTCTCGTTGTGAGGGATTAGTTATAAACCTTCTTTATAGAAGTCGGGTTATGTACTGGACATTTGCAACATAAGCCATCTAGAAAATTATAGAAATGACATGATTTGAAAATATTGGCAACTCTCGTGAACTTTATTTACACCACCCGTGTCATTGTTAACTCGACATTTCTAAGTACGTAAATAGTATCGATGCCAAGAGACATGTCGAGAAGATTCTTTTTGGAAAATATTTTTCTGTTTTCTGATTTTGTATTTTCTTTGAAGTCTTATTATTTTTGATTTTGCTTTCTCTCAAAAATAGGTACATGGGATGTTGGATGATTTTGATTCAAGCAGTCTCATTTGTCAGAACCTCCATTCCGCTGGTGTCAAACCATTCATACCAATCTTTGACCAAGATACTTAAAACCGATTCTCAGGAAAGGGCTTTCTGTTATAATACATGTCAGCTAATTGGTATTCAGTTCTGACAAAATATAATTCATTATACCATTTTCACCTGTTCCTTTATGAGTGATATCGAGTTTATTGGATGTGTTTGTCCGTGAGTGTTTGTACGGGGTTACATGAGATTGCTAGGGCTGACTGAGGAGGTGCCAATACACCGGTTTTTTTATTGTAGTTGAGCCATAAGATCTTGAAGTTGTGTCCTCATCATTACTTGAGCACAACTTGCAGATAAGCCACTTACTCTGCCTCTGGTGAAGAATTGCAGTGCAGTTTTGTTTCTTTGGACTTCTCCAAGCTTATCAGTTTTTCCACCAAGGACACTTGTATCCCTCCAGAAGTGCTTTTCTCGGTATCAAGGCATCCGGCATGATCAGCGTTGGGAAAATGCTGTTAGTTCAAAGCTGAATCCTTTGGATACCAGAGTCCCATGTCTATCAGTTTTTCGCGGAGTATTTTGGTTGAATGTATCGTTCAGAAATTTAGGGTGTTGAGGTTTGTTGTATTGGTGTCACACTTTACCCAAGTGTTTTTGAGTCGTTTTCGCGTAATTACCACACCACCATAATACGAGGTAAAGTTTTAATAACGAGATAATGTATTGGTAACAAGACGGTGGTTTTTGTAATGAGTTAACGGTATGAGATAAGGAGATTGGAATGATATGAATTTGGAATGGAATTTGGGGATGAAAATGAGGATTTGCGTGAGTTAAGACGAACACTTATACAATAAGATAATTTTGTATGAGTATTGATATAGTGAGTATATATATTATGTCGTTGACAGGTACATTGTGTGCTTGCTTGTGTCCTGCTTTATTTGAGATTGTGTAGTTGCTTTGATTGCTGATTGAAGTGAGTTCTCGTAGCCCCACTTTTTACTGGTTTTTCCGTTAGGGGAAAATGATACTCAAATGTGTTTTGAAATGTTTTGAATTGATCTGTGCGAAATGTGGTTTTGTTTTTGGGACAAGATATGTGCTTATGACTTCTATATGAATATTATTTGTTGTATGATTGTTTGGAGCGGATGGGTACGCCTACCCAGTATTTGCGTGGATATTGGAGCAGATGGGTACGCCTACCCTGGTTTTTCTGTGTGGTCCTGCCCTAATTTTAGTTCTCCAGCTGGTAGGCCCTTTAGGTGCGTAAGTGACATATGGTTATTGATTAGCGGTGATGCTAAGGTTGTTTGCATATATTCATTGTCATATAGCACTATTGTCCACTATTTATATATTGGCACAGCTTTTGGGTTTAAGGTCAAACCTACGAGCTCACCAACATTATTGTTGATGTTTTTTAGTATCATTTTTAGGTGTGTCAAATCAAAGGTATGTGATTGGTATTAGAATAGAAAATATGTAACCCAAGGGTACTGGGTAGAGATGGACGTGGTTTTGACTTATGTTAAGATTTTAACTTGTAAAGTTCGGTAAAACTTCAGTTTTATGAATGTAAATTATAAGGTGTATGATCTTATATCTTGTGCGATGAATGGTATTGTCGCATCCTGTGTTTCCTCCATTGATGGGGTGTGACATTTTGTTATCGAGTCTGTCTTCCCAGACATCAATACGACGTATCCGCTCCATACCATACGGCGTATTGATTGTTTGGACGTTACCAGTCTTTATTTTTATTGCACTTTAAAAACATTATTGTCAGTTCTGGAATACGGCGTATTCACTAAACTGATACGCCGTATCCACCAAAACTGACTCGTATTTTGTTTGTTTTGTTTAGTTTAAATTAACCGTAGGTACCAAGATAGGAATGCACATGTTTTTCCTATATTTCATTATAGGACCTCGAGAAAGAATATCGATGAATATTGGTGGAGAATTTACAAATCTAGAAATCCTAAAGTGTTGGAGTCTTGAAACTTCAAGGCGGCAGTTCAACACAATCTTGCTCATAAACACAACTTGGAGAATCTACCGAGCAAATATCAGGGGAGTTTCTCATTCTAATTCTTTTTAAATTCCCGTATTTAATGTTTTATATATACAACGAGGACATTGTATAATTCAAGTGGGGGATGGAATTAGAATGTTTACTAGTCCTATTTTTCACACTAAAATGCTTAAATTATGCTCAAATTTAATTTTTTTCAAGCATACTTTTGTGAAATTACATGTTACATAACCTGCACACAATAACCCTTGTTAGATATTGTGAGGATTTAACCTTTCCATTTCCAAATGTTTACCTAAATTCCACAAAATATGAGTATGCCGGTGATGTTGTAGACTTTAGAACTTGGCTTGGCATATCACTCGAGACCACAATAATGAGTATTATGGATTTAATTGGACTTGTTTAAATTGGTAAATCTTAGGATTACACCCAAATCGCCTTTACATGTTGCTTATTAACTAACTACACCGGTTAGTTAACCTCCCATTTAAACCCTTTTCCACTCTCATCTTTAAAGTGATGATCCATTAGAACAACCCGTAGAGCCAATCCTTTAGGAATTACACCAACTATTTGTTTCGTTACACCCTTACACCTTAACCTACCATGTTAGATTAAGTTTAATTTACAGTTGCTAGTTTCTTTAAGTGTAAAGTTTGTATTTCCCAAGTCTTGTGTCATTTTCTATCTTTGGTGCGGTTGGAAATTTGCACATTGCAAATGGGAATGTATATTAATAGTCAAAACTCATGTGATTTTACAACTGTCACAGTTAATGGTGAGTCTGAAGAACGAAGAACTATCAAAGGAATTTTCTAAAATTATTATGATCGTGAAGATGGTGAAACTACACTGAGATTTGAAGTATAGTTAGCAAAAAAAATCAAAAAAATGAGAAAAATACAGAAAAAGAAAGAAAGTTTAAAGATAATCGTTTCGCAAAGAGCATTACCAAAGGAATTACACAAAGGATCGATTATACGTTGATACGTCAAAAAAAATAAACGATGTAAAGTATTATACAAAGTGGAAGATATTGCCACTTACCTTGTAGAGTATGTAAAGTTTTAGGATGATTGGGAAGTTGACCGTTACGGGAACGCCAACTTAGGTTGTTGTTTTTGATCTATGATCAAGACGTTGTAAATAGTTATGTCTTTATCATGTTAACGGTCGATAAAAAGTGTCTAGCAACTTGTATCTTAAGTCTTATTCTATTTGTTTCTTGATTTTTATTTAACAACAATTTACTTCCCTCTCACCTGATGATTAGCCGCTGGTTTTACGCGAATAAGGGCTTGTTCGAGCGTGCATGTCTATTCCGTCGTTACGGCCATGTATGCATGACTTAGCTGCCTCATTGGTTTACGACTTTTGGTGAAAGTTAGAAGGTTCCTACCCTATATCATTCTTCATCCTAACCGTTGGTTAAATTAGAATTGGGATGTGATCAAACACACATGTCTATTCCGTTGTTACGGCCATGTATGTGTGCCTCAGCTGCCTTGTTGGTATGGTACTTCTGATGAAAGATTGTAGATTGATCAACCGTGCGCCTTTCTATACAAAAACCCATATTTACCTTTATAAACTTGTTACTCCTTGGCTTTAGTGGTGGAGATGTGTATCCTTGCCAAGCTTATGATAGAATACTCATTACGACCGAGCAATTGAGCGAATTAGTTACATGTTATCACATAGATTAATTGAGTGATTTGAGTGCTTTCATCTTTCTATTTTGTGTGGTGTTTGGTTGTGTACTTGTAATAGATTGAATAAATGCTTTAACAGAAAATATCCTTAGGGATATATTTTTATTAACTTCTAAAGGCTATTTGAGGACAAGTAGGATTCAAGTGGGGGGATATTTGATGACATCAAATAACGTCTATTTTATAGCATCATTTATCCCATGTTATTAACCCATTTTGTATAGTTATTGCAAAGAATTGTTACTTAATTGTTTATATTTGAGAATTGCAGTAATTATGGAGTAATTGGTGAAAGTTAGCAAAAGGCGCGCATTCTGGAACTTGAATGAAGATATTTTGAAGAATACTATTCGGAAGACCAATACGCCGTATCCATCAAAGAAGATACGGCGTATCAGTGCCTGCACTCACCAAAGACCACATAGGATAAAGATCAATACGCCCTATCCAGAGAGACTCAATACGTCGTATTCAAGATATAGTATTTAAATATTCTGGAAGATATTAAGCGTGGTCCATACTCTAAGAAATCCCTAATTCCCCGTATCCAACACTTGGATACGCCGTATCCAACCGACTTCCAAACCTTATAAATAGAAAACTCAAAAATGAGTTTTCAGTGTGCTAAATCATATTCT